>JAITYZ010003724.1:0-18203 GCA_027744595.1 Paronellides praefectus
TTCCATTACTAAGTAGGCGACACCATTGCATAATGCAATTTGCATTGTCATCTTTTGTCTTTTTGTAGAAGCACAGATTTTTTGCTTCTTTTTTTCTTGATACATTTCTCTTCATCCTTACTCATCTCTGACTGTGTGGCACAAATTATTATGTCCGAGGTGAAATATATTTTATAATTTGTATTTTTTGTTTTGTATTGCAGGTTGTTCGTATGTTCATAATAGTGGTGCTGAGCTTTGCCATCTGTTGGCTTCCATATCATGGCTACTTCATTTACATGTACTGGGACAGCACCATAATTTTCAAATCATGGGCCCGGCCCCTTTTTCTCTCCTTCTACTTTCTCGCCATGTCCACGTCAATGATCAATCCTGTGGTCTACTACTTTATGAACAGTCGCTTCCGCAACTATATTCAGGAAACCATAATGAATTTCTGCTGCTACTGCAGCAAACAACACCAGCAGCAGTCGGAGCTTGCTCGTGGGGCCAATCAAGAAACCCCACCGTTGCTTCGACACTGTAACAAGTACAACAACAGTCAGTCCTGCTCCAGGAGTCGGTCTGGAGATGATAATGACCATCATCATCACCATCATCACATGCACCACTTCCATGCCAATAGTCACCTCAACCACCATCATCACAGTCATCAACATCATCACCACCAGCACCATCCCAGATTAAACCCCCATCAACACGGATTAGACGATAGGATGATTCCTATAAACTACCGTCTTCGTTCAGGTAGCAATGGCTTCATCAATTCCAACAAAGCAGATAGACTGACAGCAGCGGCGCAACTTCATCTACACCACCATCATCATCATCATCACAACAACAACAATGGGAACAGTGTCAACGAGATCATTCCTGGAACAGAGTTGCAACATTTGACAAATGCACCGGTGGGAGGGGGAAGCAGTGGTGGCAGTGCTGGTAGTACAGGAAGCGGCAGTCATCATCATCATCATCACAATAATAACATTCCCACAAGCAGTGGTTCAGGGCCCAGGGATTTATCAACAGAAGGTGCAAGTTCAGCTGGACACCAACATCAGCAGAGGAAGGTGAGTTTGTACGCTTGTATGACTCAGAATGGACCTGCACACAGGCTTTTGAAGGGCAGCAACTGTAACGATGATAATAATGCAACTACACGAACCACGTATTGCTGAAGCGTAAAGTAAGCCCAAAGTACTACTACTACTGCTAAGATACTAACTTAATTAATTTTTGTTACTGAGGCGAAAAATTGGAAGCAATCTACAAAAAAAGAGCTTGATGAGCAAAAAAACGATTAAAATATCGTTGGTACTAATATAATAAAATTGCCAACCAATCAACCAAGTACATATGTACCTAGTCATCATTATTATTTTTATAAGTATAGTGATTCTTGGCTAATTTATATAAATTATATAGTTTAGTGGTACTCACAATTCAGCAAGAGTACTCTTTTGCTGATGAAGTGTCAACAAAGCTGAGTCTAGTCAGTCAAACGCTAGTCAATTGCGAGAATTTAAAGGTCCCTTCCATGTGCATTTATTGAGGAAACACGTTAATGAAATAGGTAGAGGGAAAACTAGAGATTTGGTGTGTGAAAACTAGAGATTTTTTCTCCGAGTCGTGGACCCCGACTCATGACATGACAGTGACCGCCACCGTCCCGCGCGCGTGTATGTGTAGGTAATCGTGAGACCTGAGCTGGCGGATTTTTGGTTGGCTGGATTCATTGGAAGAATGAGTTAACTATATAGTACTCCAGAGACGTATGTATGTTAGTAGTTGGGCAAACTATTGTTTAATTTGGGGTTGTGCTTGTGTTACCAGTTATTTTCATTTCTATGGTTATTGTTAATTAGTACGAAAATACAAGTACCTTCGTTAGTATTTATGTGTATGCTGCATTATATTTATGTCTGTTAGTAAAGGAAGGTTGCCTGTGAGGTTAGTTATTATTATTATAATATTATTATTATCTTCATTATTGCCACCATACTTATTAAACTAACCAGACTGTTGGAATTTGATATGAAGGATGAAGAAAAACGTTAATTACGGTTATTATTGCTCCTGCTTCTACTTCTACCAGCACAACGGTTCCATGTGTATAATGTTGGTGTGGTGGAGTATGAGTGGGTGACTGATTCTATAACCATATATTGGATATAGTGTTTATAGGAATGTGTTTGTACTGTACATATCTACGACACGTCTAGATAACCGAGCCAACTGTGCAGTATTATTGGAAAGCAGCAGGACAAAATAGGGGAAACCGCAGGGTTTTCTAATATGATAATTTGGGTATGAACTTTTGTCTCCTTGTCATACAAACAGTAACCGGTTGGTGTATTGCAGATATGTATACTTTTTATTTCCTGCTTGTCTGGTACAAAATTATTTATTTGACTTTGCAGTAGTTTAATAGGGTTCGACTAGGGATATCCATATTTTAGTTACTTTTTACGTGAGTAAACAAGTGGTGATAATTTAATACGTATGTACATATTTAAGTGTATTGTGTATAGGTATATGGGATGACGATGATTATAATGATATGTGGTAACAGTAAAGCGATTGGGAAGAAAGGGAAGATGCCACCAAAAAAATACTATAATAATGTCGCAATGCAGCAAAGATTGAGAGCAAGTATAAAAATTGGACAAACCATTCATTTAGCTAGTATGGAAGGTAGATTACGATGTCGTATGTATGTAGTATGCTTGTGATAGTGACATTTTAATGTAGTTGTG
Organism: Paronellides praefectus; assembly: GCA_027744595.1. Lineage (NCBI taxonomy): Eukaryota > Metazoa > Arthropoda > Collembola > Entomobryomorpha > Paronellidae > Paronellides > Paronellides praefectus. Next base: position 2,757 of record JAITYZ010003724.1, read on the forward strand.
GTACTGATAGACTTACTGTGAGAAGGGTTGGATACAAGATAAATATTAAACAACAGATAAGGTTTTTGCGGTTGCCAGTGCACTTTCACCTTTATCGCCTAATCTTGAAATCAAAAGTACGTCAACCAGAACTTACTCCCTTTTAAGTTTTTCTTACCCCAAGAATCCTGTGTAAACAGTAGACTTGATCATCAAACCTTTTTATAGGCATCAATATGACGAAAAGATGTTGTACTACTTCTTTTTGTAACCGTGCGCATATTTACAATCGTAACTTTATAATTTACAGTTAACGAATATATTTTTGGAAGAGTAGAGTATAAAATTTTGCTACGCAATCTACCTATTATTACGTCCCAGTGTATGAATCGTTATGCTTTCAATCACTCAATCTTATAATAAGAAGAAATAACGTCCGTCTTGTTCAGGCGATAACTCAAAATCTTGACATTTGGTATAGGCATTCAGGGACTGGCTAAATCAGACATTATTTATTTAGCTTCAGGTTTCTTCGCTCTTGTTTCAACTAGGTAAATCGCTATAAATCTTTTTGGAGCGCAACGTGGAGGTTACATGGTTTGCAACTCAATACTTACAATTAGTTGAAAGTTTTCATTAGAATCCATGTGGGTGTTACGGGGTGTCAAAGGACAAAAATAAATGCAATATCCTGTCAACGGCTCAACCGAGTTTAATGCACTTGGCAATGGCCTGTCATAGTATCCTAGCCTTGTCATTTCGTAATGTAAATGATGGGAAAAAATACGTCAATGTATCTTGTGCTGCAACAATATAAATACATCTGAAATTACATTTCCATTTATGTAATGTAACTTCTGCAAGTAGGTACACATATTTTTTTATTTCATACTATTTCATTTGCACTGTAAAAACCCGTAGAAGTGAAAACATAAAATACCGCACTGGAATTCGGTCCATTCATGCGACCCTCAAGTGATGTCGGTTGATGAATTCTCTGTGGTAGATGCTTTTCGTGACCACTCGTTTGCCACAAAAGCGTCCAAAAATATTTCACATGCATCTTTTTGATTAGTACAGGCAGGTCATAACAAGAGAAAGTTATTGTATACATAACTGTGTTAAGGAGCACCTATGTGGAAAAAAGGGAGCAATCGATGCATTTGAATAGTTCAAGTGTTTCCTTCTAATTTTCAAACGGATTCAAGTTGAAGATGTACTTTTAAAATTTTGTATTGCATATTTTGATTGATTTTAAATCATGCTTCAATTCTCAATTTCATCTTATGCACTTTGTGAACAACTTTGTTTTTCAATTCTTATCGTAAGCCCCCAGCATTTGTGTTCATTAAAGTGTCTGCATAATATTTGTTATGAGTATATATTACTATCATGATTATAAGTGACAATAAAAGTGGATCTGTCCATTCAACGAGCAGGTAGGTGATGTGATGAGCGATCCGATGCGAAATCACGTGCATGAAAAAATGAGACCTAAGCTTGATTCATGCTGCATAATGATGCAATGTTAGAGAGAGAGAGAGAGTGATGCATGTATCGAGTTAAAATGGATGGATCAGCAGAAAGAAAGCCAGGAACAGTTAAAGCGTAGAGGAAGCAACGTGTTACCATCACTGTCTCATCCCACCCCACAACACATGACACATTGCATTATTTATATACGGTTCACTAGAATGAGGAATGACGATTGAAGGTTAGGTTTACGTTTCGAATTTTGTAACGACATGACTCTTTCGTCACTCAAAATTCCGTACTCACTCTCACTCCCTTTTGTACTTTTCCTTGTCATTCGCTACTATTATCTTTTAGGGAATCATAAATAAATTTTCAAAATTTTCATTCCGTCATAAAGCCATAATGGTGATTATAGCATGTATTTACGTATGTATATATTTGTTTGAAGCATACACACATAGACATAATATGTATGTAATTATAAAGTTTGACATCTTATACAAATTCACAATGTTGACATGATAGGAAAGCTACGTAACCTCATTAGATGGTTACTATGAAAGATTATAATAGTTTCAATAAATGAACTCGAATTTTAAACCCTATCTCAGTTTACCTGCTGCAATCATGTCATGTAACCTAATTTGAAAAAGGTAATAATATATGATGCATATTTGCTGCTCAAACAGGCGAAAGATTTGGAATGTTTATTTACCAACACAACCATTTTCTACGAATTTTCCTTTCATGTGCCAATTAGATATCACTCCTGTAAATCTCCAATTTATCGGAATTAGGTACTTATATTTTAAGATAGAGTTAACATTTTAGCTATTATTTAGTGAGGAGTCGAAGCACGTTATTTTGATTTATCCAGCTCTGGTGAAATATGGTGGAGATATACGCATGTCATTCCAATAATATGATTTCTGTCTAGTTCGGATAATAATTGTAAGAAAGCGAAAATCTGAAATTAATAGAGATATTATTATTATTGTTACCACCACCGGTTTGAAAATGACCTTCTACATACATTGCATACCGGAACATGATATTATATGATACATGATATGTGATAGTAATTAGTTATGTGTATGTATGTATAGTATATAGTATGCTTTATTTCAATTGATTGTCCTATCATCCCCTCTACCCCTCAACGGAAATATTTCTGAGGATATTTTTTAGATGATCATATAATCGGAAACACACAATGCTGAGCATATCGTATCCTGTGTCAATGCGACAGAAAAGTAATAATATTGAGTACACTGAAAGAAATATATATACGTACACTTGTTGATGACGTGAGCATGTTTGTTAGTTATTGATGATTATATAACGACATACTTGTTAGTATTCCTATTGTTAGTGAAATTATGTTATTTATACCTGAAATTTATATAACATTCCTTACGCGACAAGCCCATTGACAAGAAGATAGGCGGCAAGAATATATGCATACTTAAACATAGAGGAATGAAAGTTTTTTGTCAAGGAACACAATGAATGTCAATATTTTGATTTATATGTGACAATGTGATACAAAAACATTTTACTTTTAAACCCTTCTTGTATTTCTTTGATCTCAGATTTTTCTTAACAGAGAACAACGTTGTTGTAAAAAGGTTTTTATAGTAGAATATATACCGGAAAACAGATGTAACGAGAGAAATATATACATAATTATGACTACTTTAATAGTAAATAAAAATGCTCTCCTGAGAAATTTATAAGACTTGATGGACCGCGTTTCTTATTCCAATTTGAATACTGCTGGTGATGTACTACTTGTAATAAATTATTCTGCTACATGAACAGGAAATAATTACATATATTTTACTATTATTTTATGATAATTAAAAAAAATATTTCATACTACGATAAGATAAAGTAAGTTAATCAATGTATTTTACAAGTTGGTATTATTAATGAATGAGCCAAAAATACTTTAGATTTAATGCAATGATGATAAAAACAAGGTGGTTGGTATGCAAGGTAGTTTAAATATAAAACTTTGGACATAATTGATGATGATGATGATGGTGCCAGATTGACTGACTGTACTATTACTAATATAGGTACTTAGATAATCTTGATGATTTTTATGTTTATTGTTGTTGATACATAATATGTATATTCGTAATAAAAAATTATAAGGCGTGTATTTTCTTTGATATAATAATAATAATAATAATATTGAACGAGGCAAAAGAATCGTGCAATTTATTGAAGTGATTATTTTAGTAATACCAAAATGATTAAGATTTACAAAACTGTTTTTTAAAAAGAAAATGCTAACATTTTATGTGAAAAATTAAATTAAAATATGATGATGATGACGAGCTTTAAAGGTTATTCGGCGACATTAAACTCGCACACACGGAAACAATACAATTGTCAATTAATGATTTACCTGTAAAAAAAATAAATGGGGCGCTTGAAGAATTATCACGGAAATGTCTTTTGGAAAAGGGTGCACGTTGTAGTAAAGAGATGTAGGAAATGTGTATAACCAATTATTATTATTATTATTATTATTATTACTGTTAGATTATTATATCAACTATACTTATGTATTTATATCAGGACTTTATTTAAACACTTTCACATTCAGATTGTGAATGTGTTACATTACGACTGTATTATGTGTAATGATCACAGTAAACGTTAGCTATTACTACTATTATTATTATTACTATTACTCACACAAATATGCGTACTCAATGCAATTTGTTATATATACTATAGTCTCTACAAATATAGTTAAATTGATAGTCTAGATACTATCTTGTGTGTTTTTACCATATATTGTGTTACAAAATATAATGCTAATTCTAGGTATCAATAATATATTTGTCATTTTTAAAAAAATGTATAAAAAAATACTTACGGGTCACCCGAAATGTTAAGAAACAATCGTACTACTACTATGGTAACAAATTGCTATATATCTTATGCTTACAACGGCAACAATACACTTGTGAACTAATGCATATAATACAAAATAAATATAAATAAAGCCTCAGTGTTTTATGTAAAATGCTAACAAAAACGTCAATTCTATATGTGTCGTCTCAAATTTTATTTCTTTGCATTTGAGTCAAAATCAGTCTGGGCACATGTTGACCATTTTGTTTCCTAACAACTTTGAAGGTTAATGCTACTTTAAAATCGTTTCATTTTACTAAATACCTATATTGCATTTTATTATTCACAAATAACGGCACTCATAACAGTAACTATTACTACGATTCTCCCTATCAAAGGACTTTATCACTTTCAATTATTTCATATCATGATTGAAATCACATTAAACCTACCAATCCATTACTTTTGCTGCATTACAGTACACAGTATAATAACAAAGCGGAGAAAGGATCACTTTACATTTTAATGTACAGAAAATAACTAATAAAAAAAATAAACCGTGTACAATGAAAATAATATCTTTTTGTTCCATGCATTTGGCTAATCGGATTTCATAGGTAGCTTTCCCTCGCTACCCAGGTTTGCTTTCTACATGAAAGCATCTTCCGCTTCCGACGGTACTTCTCCACGTCGCATCCTTTGAATGACCTGTCGTATTTTCAGAGGGAAAAGAAAACAAGGTAATATTATTAAAAATGTTGAAAAATGATAAATTGAAGTATTGTACTAACAGTACGCACGCTTTTATAATGTAACAGCGTGAATTTGAAAACAAACGTGATTTTTTTGTGCAGGTGCTCATTAAATTAAATAAATAGTAATAAAGTGAATGCAATAGTCTTAGAAATTTTGGCTACAAAGTTATGAAAAACAGCATAATAATTCTGAAACCGGAATTGACTTGGTTACCATAGGTTCAGTATGCTGGTTTTATGGTGCGCCAGTAGTAAGAAGCAATGTAAGAGACCATTGCAATGGTGTAACGTAGAACCACTATGTTGCAGATTTTTACTCCAGTCAACCTCTCTGGGTTTTTATAGTAGCCTTGTGAAAGTTTTTGAATTAAAGTGTTATTTGTCGTTATAGCCGGTAAATGCAATCAAAAGATTGGATATTGACACCTGAGGTTGGGAATTGTGTTTAGTTCTTGCGTTGTAATATATATAGCCATACAAAGTTTTTTTACACATGGAATCAACCTCGATTTTTTAGCCTTGTCAACAGCCGTGGGGTTAAATTGACAAGGACCCGGAGGCGCACGTCCTAAAGTTTACCAATTGTGAGGAAATTCGGTTTTATACGAGTCATGACGCTGACAGACGGCCAGACTAAAGTCTCCATAACAATACATAAAACATCCCGTGTACAACAGTCCCGAAATATTAGCATATCAGTACCTATATTCTGCCACACCGAGAGTCTCGAATTGAGACTGTTCTGTCTATTCAAATTAATGTTGTTGTGCTCTAGTTCTGAGCTTACATTTGCGCAATGGGATGGCATTATGGCAAAAAGAACTCCTGGAATTGACGAAGTGAGCACTATAAAAATGACTACAACTTTCGAAATCTTTTGATGTGTCTCAACAAGTTGTGCAACTTTAGAATACAATTATTTAAAATTTAATACTACCTAAATAAATACAAACAGACGGAACATGCTATAGGTTTGGCCCATTTGACTCTTATTGACAGAGCTTTGGAATGAACTGCACAGTTATAGTTACAGGATAGTTACGGACTGCCATACAAACTTATGATAGTTAAAATCAAATCATGTTTAAAATCTAAAAAGGAAATCCGAGAGGATGGCAAAACAAATCTTCCGGGATTTGATTATTTTCTTCGTTCCTTCTATACTACTACCCCACTATAATACACTGTCGAACATTGTTATTTATTTGATTTTTGTACTTTTTTCGTTGAAAATGCTGCAGTCATCATTCAGTAATATCGACATGTTTTCAACAGTTCATAGAAAGGAATTCAATTACTCCCTGGCTTTTACTACAACATTAAAGCATCTAAAAGTATTTCTACTTTACAAGCTACAAAGAGAAAACTAGACTATTGACTAGAAAGAAAAAAATAGATACATTAAATATATTTAAGCCATAACCTCAACTGGAGAAAAGAAGATAAGCATCTATGCGGAGAAAATGAAGATCCCTGCGGGGAAGATGAAGAAGAGTAAGAAGAAGAAGAGGAGTAGAGAATGCGGATGAGCACGATGGTGATGGTTGTGTAATAGTGCTCGAGACTGAGATGAAAGCAAAGGAGGCACACATCTTGAAAGATTGTGTAAATGTTTTGGAAGTAGGATGATGTGAGAGTGAGCTTTTTTCCACTAAGCTTTGCTGATTGTGAGTTTTCAACAAACATAAAAGAGCCTCTCTCTGCGTGTTTTGTTTTGTGTAATGCGTGATGATGATCGTTGGTTGATCATCTCATCCAGTTTAGGTTTTTTTTGGTAGTCTTTGTATTCTCAATGGAATATTTAGTGGTTGAATGGTGATAATAAGACACACACAAGGGCATCACAGCAACAAACGACAAAAATTATATTGGCATCATGATGATGACATGAGGGTTATATAATAATAAAGATCCGACAGACAACAAGTTATGTGTAAAAATTTCTCGAGAATCATGTCGGAAGTGAGGAAGAAGATGATGGCGGCGATGATGAAGATGAAGCTCTTGTGTTCCCTATTGAGCTGAAACTTTTGGCAGTCTTTAAAGTTCCATCCGATAACTACATACAAATAGTGAATATAACAGCAAAAGAAACATATCGACAATAGGAGAAAAGATGTCGATAAAAAAAGGAAAAACAAAAGAAGAAAGTTAAGTGTATAGATAAATACATTAAATTAATGATAATATTATTAGTAGTCAAAATAACGAGAATAAAATAGTTGGCACATTGGACAGGTTGCTTAGCAGATTGGGTTAGGATAATGAAAAAGTTGTGAAAGGTTGAGCCTAAGGCACACTGGAATCGATTAAAGGTTCCTACAATAAGATAATTAAGAGATGGACGGCTAAAAAAAGCAATGACAGTAATGATTTCAAGCATAGGGCTGGGTTATTGCATACTTTTATTAATAGGAAAGAAATGTGTTTAAATGTTAATTCAAAAAGATTGAAAAATAAAAGAGAAAACAAGGATTCTGATGTTGTTATCTTGTTCGGTTGGCTAACAATGAGAAAATGTTTACACTGTGAGTTGTTTCTTGAAAGAAAGTTGGGTTGGGATATAATAATATGGTTTTGTGTAGGGGAAAGATAAAAATCTGAGTAGAAAGAAAAGTTTGAAAATGGAAAAGTTATGATAAAGGAGGAAGGAAGGAAGGAATAGAGAAAGAACAACAATTTAAGAAAACAGAAAATGATAATAAGATGATGTTCATGATGGTGGCTTGATGTAATGGACTAATGAAATGCTGGTGGCAATGAATGTGAATGGAGAGAAGGATTGGAGTTTTTTTTGGGTTGACGGTACAATAAATATGTAAATAAATAAACGGTTGCAGGAAGGCTGAGTGCGGGTATGTGATGCTTTTGGTGATTAGGATGCTTTAATATGGGGAAGGGTTGAGAAAAATAAGGATAATTTTTATTTTAGATGCAAGTTATTTAAAGTTTTCGTACGGTTTTCAATCTGGCGACTTCTCTGGATTCGGCATTTCTCGTGGCTCCATTAGTGACCTGTTTAAGTCTTTGTCCGTAGCTGAGAGAAATGACAGTCTCCTCTAAGTTATAGCTGCATGGCGATATGTTTACGAACATCAAAGTTTTTGCGTTCCCTCCAATGCTGTCTTGCATTAGCAACGTGAGCTTGTTATTTCTGTAAAAGTAAGGGTTTCAAAAAAAATGAATGAAGTTGGCCCGAGAAATTAATTTGCTAGTAATGACAGAGGGAGTAACAGGAATATGGGGAATAATAAAGCAAAAAAATAAAATAAAACGTGCAAATCGTTGCACAGATTCGAGTAACAATGTGTATTCATGTGTAACTGGCCAATTATACGGCACACTTGAGCCACTCCTCAAACAAGTCGAGCAGTAGGTCGTTTCTCTGAATTCATTTTTCCAGAAAACGAGAAATTTTAAAAGGGAAATTTTCATAGAAAATGTTGTAAGTACGTGACGCAAGTCGGGAGGAGAATGCTTGACTCTTTTTTCCCCTCCCTTCTGTCTGTCTTTTCCTCACTAACAAGCAATTCAACTGAACTTTTGGAGATGGTACACGAAGAAAAAGTATATATATATATATATACAGGATAGATAATTGCTTGATACTGGATTTGGAGTGCTTCAAATCGTTCGTTATGAGGAGAAGGGAATTTGAATAGAAGTACCTATATACTTTGGAAAAGGATTCAATTGATGTTACGTTACCTATATGGCACAAAGGCTTGATCAGTTGTGAGGGCGTTGATAACATCTCCAAACGCTGACAAGGACTTGTTGATCGCATTGGCTTCACGTAAAGTGTCCGCTGATACACCGGATTTTCCCGTCCTTTCACTTCCCGCCAGATCAACCAGACTTATCTACAAAAATTTCATTCAAGATTTTATAGAAACATTTTACACTTTATTCGCGCGTGTTTTGCTGGGAATATTACTTCCGCAGTAGCCCATAGGACGCTTTTAGCCACGCATGTAAGCGTTTACTAAAAATCGTGAAATAAATTAAATTTTAGCCGTGTGTACTGGACTGGATTGAAGTTTAGTCATGTATTATTATTACAGTCAGGACTATATATAGTAGTGTGCATAACCCTGTTAAAGCTGTCATAGTATTCCTTATGAATGAACATTGTCTAGGAGGTACTTAAGAGGCCTGAGCAAAGAACTTCTTCAGGTTGAAAACGAAAAAAGTAGTAACCATGAATAGCATCATACACTTCAAAAATTCGTTTGTGTGTTTTTTTCTCTCGCCAACTTTTCAATTTAAATCAGTTTTTTTCTTATATGTAAATCCACTCCATTCTGTTTCATCACATTTCAGCTTCTTTACGAGCTACATTCACACGTCATTACAGTGAGTCAGTGAGGTTCAGTTCTTGCCTAATGTAGTCTGCTAAATGCAACACAACACGTTTGTTTTCTAAATACGTGAAAAATGCTAGTCTCACTGCACGATCAATAAAGCAAGAGCACACGACGCTACTACCCTGGTGTTCATAAAAATCGTGAGAATATTATGCTGACTCCTACAACATTGCTAAAATTATGATGATGGTGATGCAGAGCACACATCTTAGCTAGAATTTAAGGTAGCATGTTTTTACATAAAATTTGCAATTAAAAAGTATTTTATCATAGAATTTAAAAAAAAATGAATACGAGCATGTTTGCTCGTGTCGGCTAAAATTTCAAGAGATCATCATTTTTTATGAAGTTATAATGACGATAAAGTTGCGTGTTTACATAACTTCTAACGCTCCCGCATTACTCAGACTTTAAAATGCGTAATGCATACTTAATAGAATGAGTGGGGCTTTGCAAAGTAACAAAAAAAGTTGGTTCTTTTATGTCTAAAAGTAGTAGTAATAGGATACCTACAACTTTGGGGCATACTTAAGACATTGTAATATTTTTTTGTTGTAATTTAATTGAAAATGTAATATATGCATGTATATATATTGCTCGCCAGCTTAATAGTATCAAGATAAGTAGGAATCCCGTCTAACCTTGCCCCGCAGCACAGTTCCATTTATTTTGGAAGTCGTCTCGATGATTAGGCCGACAATCAGATGAGAGCGAGAACTTCTATCGTTCATTTTTGTAGCCGCCGTATGTCGAGCAGTGAGAGCCTGTCTGAAATTTTTCTCCAAACTGCCGCTATTCTCTGCTGGAAGAACTCGAGCACCTTGACAGAAAAAAATTGGAAAAAAAGTAAATCAAACCTTCAGATAGAAAAATTACATAAAAAGCGAAATGGAAACTAAATATCAGTAAAAGTGAGTTGCTATTACTAAGTTATCGAAAACAAATCTGCAAATTTTTACTTGTCTCCATGAAATTGAGTAGCTTAACTAGGCAGGTTATATATAGATTCTACTGTATGCATACCTGACACCCAAACAGTTCCTCTGCGATCTCTCCTAATTTCTAATTTATCCGTTTCACCATTCCCCGGACCACCGCCACTGCCGCTACTGCTTAGCAAATCAATCAATCTGTCATTGTACAGCTCTAGCATATAAAAGCTCACAGCAGTCTCGTAGCTCGGCGACATTTCATCTGCCACCATGAAAACTTCAGCAAACGTCCTGGGCGCTAGCAAAAAAAAAGGAAAAAAAATATACACATCATAAATCGCTGCACAACGAACGGACTTCACAAAGTGAGGGTGTACCCTTGAGACTCTGCAACTGCAGCAACATTTCCAAATTTACATTTTTTTTCCTCTTTGATTTTCTCGTGTGCCTCAAATAGGCAATAAAAGTACATAATACATGACAGGTAAAGAGACATAAGCTCAACTATTTTACAAGGAAATTAAAAATAAAATGTTTATTCATAACCAAAAAAAACATGTGTACTCTGTACCAATAATAATTCGGTGTCCTAGAAAGGTAAGGATTACAAAGTAAACTTATCCCGATATTTTTTATTTAAAATGGTGACCTTGTTCCACTGAACTTGCAAGTTGCAACTCTATTGTAATGAAGAAACCAAAGAGCCAAGACAACATCGCGTGAGTTTGCAAGCAAAGATAAACGACAAAACGATTTAAATAATTGTGAATTACGGTATACTATCTCATCATTTGATGCACTTTATGCCATTAGTATTTAATTGCAGCGCAATGACAAAGAACACATAAATAGGTATAAATACATCTAAATTGCGCCTGTGCAAACCTTTTTTCTGTGTAGTCCTTTTTCCATTGGGGTACTCTGAGCTGGTGAAAGTAGGTTTACTTTTGGATGGTAAATATTTAGTACATCTTTTACAAGATAACTAGTATATATACTGTTGTAAGCCGAGGCACACTTTTACAGTCAATGGATGAGGAACAACAGTGAACAGGAAGAAATATTACACTTTGCACTTCAGCTTTTGGTAAGTTCTATTTATTCTTTATCCTAAACTAAACATATAATAATATGTAACAACCAACCAAAGTGGAAAGTGATCTTATTCGTGGTGCCCTTTGGCATTGTTTAGGCGGTAAAGATATTATTTGGATTCCATCTTCCCACACACGTTAAGTTGTGCAGAACTGAACGTAAACACGTCACCCCAATGAAATAGATTAACCTAAACAATCCTGGATGACTATATTTATTTTCTTTCGTATTTCCCAAAATAAAGGTGAAATGTACAACCTTCTATATTACATATTTTGATTTACGTTCTCAAAATGCCCATTCTAATAATGCACCTATGAATTCTTGATAAAAAACTCTTTGCACTATCTGTTTTTTTTTGTTTCTTGGAAACCGTATTCCTAAAGAAATAGAACAAAGCGCGCAAACTTGCAGTTTCGGAGAAACATTTTGGTGATAATATTCCACACTGTGAAAAATGTTTTAAAAACATTTTATCATGAAATCACGTTGAATTGGCTGCTTTTATCGTCATCTCAGACATTCTTAAATCCGTTGGATTCTTACGACACCTACATGGGATCTTCATTTCTTTCTTATTATTAGCATAGCACTATGGTATTGAAAAGACATCAACATTAACTAAAGATTTTTTTTTAAAGTATGTTGCAGTATTCCTTTTATCAAATGAAGGACTTTAAATGCATGACTATTTAGAAGATGGTGACGGCTGTGGGAATACTATATACTATCATCTTTTATTTATATGGGTTTGTTACAGATTTCTTAGAGATAGAATAAAGGAGGAGAAAAAGTTTGACGGCCTCTTTTATTTGTTTTCATCATTATATTGCGGAAAATGTCAGAAGCCGCCCACCCCACCCACACATATATTTAAAAATGGATGAGGACGATAAAATAAGCAGTATACAGTAGTTGTTAATCAAGTCATTTGCTTTTTGGTCTTTTTTTCTGCAGAATAATGGATGTTATTGTAAACTACAAAAAAATGTTGCTGTTGTTGCTTCGAGGTCGTGACTGGACTGCCAAGGTGTGCGATTTTGTTGTATCTTTCTCCTCTTTTTCTTGTTATTTTTGTTTGCTTACCTGAGTGTCTGCAAAAATTTCATCTTGGCTGTCATCTGGTGTGAATACCCTGTCAAATTGGTATTCTTTGTGGCCCTTTGGTGTGTCCAATGAAATAGTGTATGGATCCGAACACTTGGCTACTATTTCATTTGCCAGCTTTTCATTTTTAGATGGTGGTCGTATCCGACAGAAAACACGTATCTTTCCTTTCAGCTCCTCTACCAAGTTGTGGTACTTTTTCCGAAGGAGACGCTCTCTGTGACAGTCTTCTTGTAGGCTCCTATTTGCTTCCAAAATACAACCAAGTTCCTTTTCAAACTTGGTCAACTTTTCTATCGATCTAGATTGCTCTTTTTCGACCTAATTAAGAAACACAATCATGACAAGTATTGATTTATAATAAATAATTCGATATATACGTACTGTTATGTATTTATTGACGAAAACAACACGTGTGTTAACTGCCAAGGCCAAGCAAAGATGTAAAAATATCGAGGAGGAAAAAGGACAGGGTTTTAATGTATAAGTTTGCAATCCTTTTAAGATTTCAAGATCCTATCATCAACTAACTTTGTTTGCGATAAACGTAGGTTTTTCAAGTATCGACTAAAGAATTATTGTGTAATATTAATTTTCGGTAAGGATAAAATTGTAAGAAGGAAGTGGAATTGTACTGAATTGGATATACTTGGAAACCAGTGATTGAGATTACCCAGCTAGTTATCTACTTTTCGTTGAAATCTGAATAAAAAGAACAATGAATGTTTTGGGAAAGCAAGTAAGGATTTTCAACGAAAACTGCGGGGCAAAAAGAATCAAGGTCGAACGTAAACAAAGTGATGATTAACTTCATCATCGCTTCACCCCCATCATTAGCCAGAGTGTCTATAGAAACTGGAATTTTGAGGAAAGGACAAAAGGAACGGAATTAGTATTGAACTAAGGCTTGGTTGCTCCGCTGTTGCATAAACACTTAAGAAGCTTTGAGAACGTGGTAGTATGTATGGAAAGTCACCCGGGTGGTAAGTATGTATATGTGGATTTGGAAACGATAAAGTGTGCTGATATATAGATTCTAGTGCTAGTGACTTTTTCTGCTTACTTTCAAATGGAGCATATTCAAGTCATCTTTTAGCCGTCTATTTTCCTCGTTGAGTGTATCCACATCAAGCTTGATAGCTGAACATTCTTCCTCTTTAGTGAGGAAGGTGCGCTCCGTTTCCTCAAGTTTTTTATGTGTGATCTCTAGTTGTTCCTCCAGCTGTCTAATGATCCTGTCACTCTCTTGCCGCGTGGCACACTCATCTGCATACTGATTTTTCAAGTTTCTCAACTCTGTTTCCAGTGCTGAGAGCTTCCGTTGGTATTCCACCTCTTTGGCATGCAAGTCATTGATGAGGGAGCGAAGCTGTTTGATCTCCCCGTTTGTTTCCACGTTGTGACTGATCTTGTACGTAGATTTTCTGCGGAGACGGAGAAGATCGTCAGTGGTTGTGGTCGGCCCAGTGGTGGAATTTGAGGTACCCATCCCTTCGTCAGAGTGAAATTGAGCGGATTGTGAGGTGGGTGAAGGGGATGGAGGGGCGGGGAGGATGGATTTTGTGGAAGGGCCATTTGGGGAGGAAGCAGGATTATTATTATTAGAATTGGAGAGGGATTTTATTACGGCTCCCGTGGCAGTAGTTGCTCCAACGCCAGATTTATTGCTGTTGATATTATTGTTGTTAATAGGTTTTTCTAGTCGGTAAGTGGCACTATCGGAAATGCGGGCAGAGAGCTCAGCCAGCTTACTCTTGAGAGTAAAATTTTGCAAAGTAAGTTCATCCCGAACCCTCTCCAACTGTACCTAGAACAAACCATAAACCAAACTGAGTCAATATTCCAAAACACAAAAGCCAAAAAAAAGGAGCAGGACGAGAGGAAGAGAGAAACTTACAAACTGCGTTAATTTTGTAAAGAACAGAGTAAATATAGCAGTTCTTGAAGTATAAAATTGTTTTTTCTACAGAATTTTCTCGCTCGTGATATTACCAATGGTAATTTACCATCCTTATTAACTAGCGTATATTGAATGGAAAAAAATAATATTTTGTTCTCTAAATCTTGTTCTCTGAAGTTTTTAAGGCGAAGCAATATTAACGCTATTCTGTATAAACAAAATATTACTCTTGAGCTATAATAGTGAAATACTTTGAAAAGTTATTATAATCCTATTCCAAATATTATTACTAATATTTTTATGATAAAAAGAGCTATATGCCATGGGTAAACTAACAAAATCGAATCCTTTTGCAAACAAGCCCTTTTCTTGTCATGAGGCGGTCGAATAAATTAAAATGCCCACTCTCCAAATCCTTAATTATTTTTTATGGCTAATTAGAGGAAAATTACAACTTGATTCATATTTTAAAATTAAATAAATGCAAAGTTTTAATAATTAACCTTCATACACATGAAATACATATTATAGTGATTTTTAAAAGTCAATCATGTGTGAATTCAAACAAAACAATTGATTGACTGTGAACAAAACAGTCAGCTCACTCAGTCAGTGTTGTGAGATACATTATTGAACCATAATTCATGCCATTATGCATTATTGAGACAAACAAGTATTTACAAAGTTAAAAATGGACACTTCGTAGACGTTGTAATTGTTAAGTTTATTCAAATGAGACTTGTTCAAAACTTACGTTTCGACAAATATAAAAGAATGAGGCAGCTTGAACCATTTCAATGCCGCAATTGAGGCACCAAAAATATATTTAGAGGACTGCATTGATTTTGAGGCTGCGGATCGTTTTATGGAAAGTACATGGACGTGAAGTAATAGCTGAGGATTTTTGTTTGACGCAAACATTATTGGAGCCGGCAGATGTTACTGCCATTTTGCCTCAACCACAA
>JAITYZ010003725.1:0-38596 GCA_027744595.1 Paronellides praefectus
CATCTAACTGTTATTATTATTATTATTTTACACAGACGCCTGACAATATGAAATGTTAAAATGTTTAGTCAAACACCTGTCTCATCATGCCCCAAATACCAAGTAGACATAAACTGTGATGGACAACTACTCATTTTCATTTTATATTTGATTACTGAGATACAATGGGGCGTGGGGACTGGGGTACTGTCGCATTCAGTACTGTAAAATTTTGCATATAAAAAACAAATTCATTGCATATTACATGTATTTCATCCACTTGAATAAGAAGAATGTCACAACAGAGTAAACGAAAACCTTTGAATGGACAAAACACCTTCATGATAGGTAACATTTGGAATCAGACTTGACTTTATAAAGTATGTTTTATACAATTTTTCGTTGTGGCGATATATGCAAAGCATATATCAAAACGTATAAAGCAAGTTGTAAATTTTCTGCATCTCGGATTAAAGTTTTTTTTTGTGATTTTAGTTTTGGGCATAGTGTTATAAACTGCCCCAATGTTCATAGTCGTATGAATTTCATCTTCTGTAACAACATTGTGGGTTAGCGTAAACAAGGGCAGGTCTTGGCTGTGACTGGTTATCATCATCTATATCAATTGCGGCTTGTTTGGATGTTAATTACCATTTTGTCAATTTTCCTTTGGGAGTTTACGAAATGATGTATCTCTGCCGCATAAAATGTATCCGGTGATTTCACTTCCTGTTGTCACACACTATTGCTTTTTTCTGTTGCATACGAAGGGGTTTAACCGATATCATTAAAAGGACTTCAACTGAACATATTCGTCATCAGTGTCATATTTCAAATGACAAACATGCATACGCCCAGTCCAATGCCCCATCCCATCATCAACATACCAAAAATGCCGTATTCCACTTTTGCATTATACATGAATTCGCCCTTTCATTTCCTTCTTCTACCTGCAGATTCAGCAGCATTTAATTTGTTACCGATATTTGGAGAGTTCGTACATATTTATCATTTAGTATCCAGAAATGAACTTGTCGTGATAAAATATATATCATATATTATATGTTGACGATTTCGCTTCAATCAAATCATCATACCTGTATTAATACTGAGGAAAATTCTTGCACACATTAAATGATCAAAGTTATGTAACTCTGTGAATTGAAAAATATTCATATTTATCTTGCACCCAACATAAAAATGTACGCATGTATTATAATTTGTATAAACTATAAAAAAGCATATAACATTTCATATTGTAATAACATTGCAATCAAAGAGGAAAGATGCAATTATATAAGTTACGTCAGTTGACACATAGTGGGAGAGTTGAAGTTGGCTTTTGTCTTATCATATACTGTCTCGTCTTCGTCGTAAAAGTTGACGTGTAGTAGTTATGTTGTTACACATGTCTCAGTCATTCTCACTTTCTATATAAACAACAAGAGTAGCACATGCAATTTAGAATAATTGTTTGCTGTAAGTCCAATGACTATTTTACAATATTAAGGACTATATAAGGACTTGTGCATAACATTTTTTTATTTAATATTGGAGCCATTATGCCAAGCTGTATTTATTTTGTAAACTACACAATAATCCCTCAAACTCAATCTAAAACCTATGCACAAAACCTGTTGTACTACAAGAAATGTGACATGACATTATAACAATTACAAATTGTCAATACAGCGAGCCTTTTCTACATGGTTATAAAACCGTTATTGCATTACACTTTTGCTGCCATTATCCTTTACTGCGATCTATAAGTATATAGTAGATGCGATGATAAAATAATAACGATATTATAATGAATGATCACTTTGTAGGAGTGAAGTCGCAACTTCTCTATATATGCTTATAATGTTGACTTTTCCATTATCAGGGCAAATATTTTATCTGAGCTCGTTTGTAGTGAAACAGCCGGAAATTGCTTCATTCATCATTATTTCACCACATGCAACAAGACTTTACGGTTTCACACAACATGAGAACATTCTTTCTGTTATAATATAATATAATTATGTTTTTCTGATTAGATATGTAGTAAGTTATCTATTAATTTGAGACTGTAAACTGTGTTGGAAAGACAGAATTTAAAAATTGTGGGTAGAACATCATGGTATCCAGATTGATAATCATTTGAAAATTAATCTTACCATGTTTTACCTGAAAGCTTACAAGTGCAATTATTAAGGACCAGTGTGGAGTGAGTCATTTAATCGTTGTAGGGCCCAGTCTGTCCTGTCCTCATTTACAACTCAAAACGTTTTCCAAATGTTTGCGTATACCCTTTGCGTGCAGGGACACCAGCGCAAGTCCCAATTCGTAAGCCTTTTCATTGCCATCCTTAAATTATTTCAATCGAAAATCCTTACTGAATGCAAAATGAAACATTTTGGTCAAATGATCCAGTTTATAATTTAATTGGCTACCACATACCACATTTTATTGTAAACCTACCCTGACCACAAAAATAAATCAATTGATTCCAACATTTTTTTTGTTCCATCTTGTAAATAGTATCTTGTATGTTACAAGTTGGAACTTTCCAAACACCGATCCTTCGTTAAAACGTTATAATATGCAAGCTCGTTTTATTTGTACATCATGGGATGAAATAAATCCGATCATTTAGCTTCGAAAGACTAATTATGTGCGTAGATTATAAAGTCGATAAAGCTGATAATATTTAGAAAAGGTATTATAAAAATCTTTCAAATACTTGCTCGCTTGCATATTATTTTATTTCTTATAGGAATTAAGTATACCCTTTAGCATCCCTCTCGACAAATTTTCGTGACCTGTAATTTGGGTTGGGCAATTTTCTACTCACTACCACCCCTTCATACTTTTATCCCAACCCATCTACTTTAAAGAAAATATTAATACTGTGATAATCGATGAAGCGGTACTCAAGAAGATGCTGATGGTAATCAAATGAACACACAACATTACAAACTCCAATTTAGACAATTTGATCAAGCCCATACAAATTTCTTGTCAATTTACTTTAGTCTTGGTTTCGACAAAGTTTTAAATCCACATTGCGTCAAAAAGGTGTTAATTCACTAATTAGTAAAACAATAGAATGAATGAAACAGTCTTAAAGTTTAAAATGCTACCACATATTTCACATATTTTTGTTGGAATAAGTTGCAAAAGGGGGGAAGAATCATGACAATATTAACATGCAAAATGTAAATTTATATGAAACGCGACTTGTTTTCATAAGTCAACAAAGAAAAATGGAATCCTACTTTGAATCGCTGTACTGTTTTAGTGTTTTGTATTATACTTGTGTCCCTTCAAGGATCGTCTGCATGTCACATAAAAAAAAGCTTTTACCTAGTTGCATTGACTTTTACACACCTGTGCAATTTGAATGTTGATTCATTTGAACATAAAATTGAAATAAGCATGATGAAGCTCCATTCAGCTTTTAATGTTGCGTCTTGTATTTTAATTGAAACATTTGAAAAGAAACATAATAGGTGCATAATTCATGATTTCTGTCGTCGTCGACCCGACTGCCCCACTGCAACTATTTAGGGTTGAATTTATAATTTTTATAACATCTATAACTACTAAACTCAATCCACGCGCTGCTGTTATTAAAGAACTATATGCCCTTCTTATGCGATACGTTCATTCATTTGTAATTACCTCATCGTATATATAAAGTTACAGTTGCAGTTTTAGGTTTGTTCTATTCTATAACCAAAGCCAGTGTAATAAGAAGGAATGGATGTGTACAATATCTAAATACTTAAGTACTACACGCTAAATCTGTCCCTGATTCTGGTTTTATTATAAAGTCGTGCTTCTCTGTAATACCTACCTACCGCACACACGTCGTGTGTAAATTACATACATATTAAACATTTTTATTAGTCTGACTGCATTTGATAAAAAATACAACCGTAGGAAAAAAGCAGGTATAATATGTAAGTATGTATGTATGTACAATGTACCATAATACTACTACAAGTAGATACCAGCATGATTATTGAGAGTGCATATATAATAGATGTATAAATAACAATATATATACATAATATTACTGCACTACGCTTTCATGATCATTTTTCTACATAACACACTTTGGGCATTTTTGGTCAGCTACAATGGGTTAATGAATGCCAAGCGGAACGGGGACTCCTCACACTGCACAGATTTCGAATTCCGCGAGGAGAGTGTATGGTTACATATGTTAGCCTTTTACAGGTAGTAGCAGAATCAAGACTATAAGTTAAACGAATGTGATAAAGTGAATATTTTATGAACAAGCAAAGTAATATCAACCCCATCATCATCCCGCATCATGGACTAGATAATTTACCAACACGGTATATCGTGCTAACGCTAACTGCTAAAAAAAAATTCTGACCTTTGTATTTACTCTCTTTTGTACGCATCACACAGGAACAAGTAGTATCAAAATGAATATCTTTAAGCTTAACACATGATTTTTTCTCTCTTTCTACTTCTGGCTATGATTAACGAAATTTTTCAAGACAATTTTTTTTGAAGACAATGCGTTTTGCATGTAAACTTTATAATAATCATTTACCCAGAATGAACATCCATATAGTCATATAATATGCAGTAGTAGTAGCAGTATGGTAAATATAATTGAATAATCTTTTATAGTATAATAATGTTTGTGTAAGCAGCTAAAAATCTCTGATGATGACGCTATCTGTAATAATGTCAGAGCATCAGCCATTATGAAAATGAGCAAGTTTATCAACATTGTCGTGATCACAACATTGTTGTTTCATTTCATGCTAATGGTAATTATCTTTTCCGTCATAATGTTCGCAGAGATATGCGCTTTTAAACTTTTAAAACTTCCATGTAATCACAAAGTTAAATGGGAATTTCACAAAGATCACAGGACAACAACGACAACTCAACTCGACGTTGTTGTAAACTGTGTCTAAACCCTAATTTTACTACTACTGGCATGGTTCCACGTAGTTTATGCTACCTATATTTTAGAACAACCTGTTATAATATTATGTTGATTGCATGACTGTTTTCCCTTTACATTTCATAGAAAACACAAAGCCGAACAAGTAAAGAAGTGCTCGTTTCTTTGTTGCATGTTTTAAAGAAAAAAAAGTCAGGAGAGACTGTCAGAAGAAATCCGCATAACCGCACCTTCTTTTCAAAATCAGGTATTAAACGACGTTTTAATTTAAAACCTGGTTTATGGGAAGCACGATTGACGATCATGACTGAATGCTCACGTCGACTAATTGTGAATGAATTTCATCAAACATCCCAACGCATAGCCAAAATGCAAACATTGGGCAACTCTTAAATGCATAATATGTATATATGTATTTTGTATGCGTACATTTGTTAATTTTTTTTTCTAAATATTTGTTTGTAATTGGATTGTCGGTGGTGATATATGATTTGCTCTGCCATTTCTTTGCTTTAGTGAAAACACACATCCGCCGTTTTCCCCTTTCTATGTTACCAGCAGATCTACAAAGTTTGAAATGTAAAATGTGGTAAGAGTATAGTTGTTAGAGAGAGAAAAAAATGTTGACAACGTATCGAATGAATTACATTGCATGCCATGTTCCAACCTTTGAAATAACAGTGATTTGAAATGAAACCACTTTGCAACAAACAATGCGAATGCATGTACCTATCTTTATACATATATAATACCAATGCACATAATATTATATTATTATTGTGAATATCTATACTACATCCCATATGTACCAGTACCATCAGCAGAAGATAATTAATAAAAAGTGTTATAACTCTTGTATTAACAATGGAATTATGGTTTTTAGTATACATTCATATTGTGCAAAACAGTATAATATATATAAAATAATACAATAGTATTTTGAATAGCTTTTCTCTACCAAAAATATAAAAAGCTATTTATTTTGAAGGCTCGTTCTACCACGACCACCAAAAATTTAGAATCACTACTTTATATATACCTATATATGAAACAGCACATATCATATCACGCGATAATTGCACAGGGGCTATCTAGAGATATCTGTAATATCTAAAAATCAGAACATCATCAGCATAATATAATATCAGATATATAAATACATTTTGCATTACAGTACAGCACACACAACAATAGGCAGACATAATAATAATAACATAACGTCTACCTATATACTTGTTGAAAATGTGTTCGTTATAGAAATTTAGTAAATACCTACCTACACACAATAGCAACACTTTCCTGAACTGAGCTGTGAGTCGGACTGAAGTCAACAATTGTGGGTAACTTGCTACATGCATATTATAAAAAAAAATCATCATCCTCTCTACCTGTGGTGGAATAAGACATTTTTTTTTACAATGATGATGGTTCTATCAGAGACAGAATATATAAAACATTTTGCCTTTTTTATATTTACATGTTACTACTACCCTAGGCATATGCCCATACCTGTTTATAGCTCACAGATGTATCCTCTTTCAGATCCTCATCTTTGAAAAACATAACGCTTCACGCACAACAATGACTACCTGTCTCATGATGAGTTTTGTTCGTTGTATTAAAATGCTGCAATGTGGCAAACGCCGATGTATGCAATATATATGCAATGCGACTAATGCGAGTAGGGAAAAGCTTATAAAAGTATAAACGCTACAGTGAGGAATTATAATATGTTTACTTGATACTGTGCCAAGTTACCCTCCACCACCACAGTTACTCTTTTTGATAAAAACTCAGTGTGAGGCTGATTTTTCATACTTTGTTGCTTTTGCCAGCACCATAGTATATACTCAAACTACCTGCACACTTTTTTTTTGTACCGCCTTACTTTACAGGTTAATAGGATCACAAAGGCAGGATTCACAGAACCATAATACATTTTTTAATACTAAAAGATGTGCACATAGCAAATCAGCTTTTTTTATACCTGTTGAATGTACATATAATTTAAACAAGTGGTGAAAATCATCATCATAATATCATCCAAAGTAAAGGGTATTAAGCAAAAGCGAGGAGAGCAGAGAACCGACTGCTCTGTTGTTCTTCTTTGCAGTATATAGTAACCATATCGCTGTGCTGCTAGTTTTGAACTCGCAATCTTTCCGTCAGTTAGTCATACTTGGTCGCAGGCTTTATACACAGTTTTTATTGCAGCAGCTTTACTTTTTTGAACTGTCGAAGCCTACCTCTTCTTGTCTCATCCCTTTCCTTTTTTACAAAACATAATAATAATATTTGGAATTTAGTACACGAATGATGATGGTGAAGTGAGCGTAGAAAAATTAAATAATAATCATAACATTACGGTGCATCATCCCTTCGCTCTTAATATTATTGCTGACTGTAGAACAACCTACATAACTTGATTGAATAGTGCGCGCATAGCGCAAAAATATATAATACCACACTTTAATCTTCAATTGCGCGCAGCGCAGCGTACAGGATATTATATATATATATATTTAATTCGTCTCTGTGCACCCTTCTGCGAAGTAATCGAACGTAAACTCACAACAGTAATCAAACTCGTTGCAGTGGTCGGTGCACGGCCGACCGTTTCACCTCCTCAAAAAAATACTCAACGTTTGTACCAGCATTTTATATTATATTTTCATTATTACTTCATATTATTATTGTTGAGTCCCTGGCTACTACTGCCGCTTTTATTTTCCCTGATTGCACTACAACAGTACAGCCTTTTTACTACTTCAATTGACTTATCCCTACATATAAATAGTTTATTACTGAGTGAGAGCAAAGGATACATCCGGGGCTGACTAACATTCAGCAAACCGTATTGTTTTTTTACAATGCTCCCTCTTCATCATCATCGTTTTATTAATGCCAACGATTTTTAAAACATCCAAGTAGCAGCATTAAAACATTATATTCACTATTATTTGGTGGCGTCGTGGTATTATTGTGTGAACACGAAATTGATGAAAGAGACCCATATAATATATATATATATATATATGTATTGCAAATAAATGGGGTAACAATGCAAATATATAAAAAAATAAGATGAATTAGTGATGGTGACTTTGTAGTTCAATGTGTTTGTCCCATTAAAACTAGGTTTATAAAAATAATAGCTGTCTGCATATGAGTGAGTACCTGTTGTACGCAACCACAGATTGCTAAAATAATATTTTCCCAAGAAGAAATTATTTCCTTTTCCTAGTTTATTTTGTGTTTGTTGTTGTTGCTCATTCTCCATTGTTGTGCATTGTGTTTGTCTTTGATCGAGTCGAGTGTGTGTATGTGCCTTCCTATAAGTAATACTTTACGATGGTGGTGTGCAAGAATAAATAAATTAAATACACCAAATAATATAAAAACAACAACAATAAAAAGTTACTCCTTTCGCGTTTTCCCCCTTTAATCACTGTAATACTTGTGTAAAGAAAAAAGAGTGCATCATCATCATCATCATCCTCCTCGACTTTACTACTGGCAATGTGAAAATGTAAAGTTTAAGCAAATGAATGCGAAATGAGTACCTCCCGTACAGTTTGTTGCTTGATGTGGTCGTGGCATACAGTTTTTGTTGTTTGTGTGACAGAATGAAGAACAAGAGAGCCTAGCAAAACAGTAAGATTTAAAAAAGGAACAAGTGCAGACGGTGTGGTAAAAAAACTGAAAAAAAATCGTAAAGGAGCAGTTAGCAGCACAACAGTGTGAATTACCAGCGTCAACAAGAGTACACAATAATATTTAACAGGAATCATCATCATCCTCCTCATCAACCGTTTTTTAAAAACATCATTCATGCATCCACTACCACCACTACACAACACACACTCAGCTTAACTCACTGTCAACTTTTGCAAGTGAATTGAAGAAAGGAGCAAAAGTAGACAAATTTAACAAGATAGAAATTTTGTAGTAGGCATACATGATATACCTCACACTAAATATACTACTGATGATGATCATCATCATGATAGGAGGATATAATATATACGCCTAAACATAATATGCGAACAATATTCCCTTCAGACAAGAAGAAGTGAAAACCCTGCATGAAAAGTTTACTCACTGTGTACAGTACCGATGATACCGACGAGATTTTTGCTGACTGCTGGCAGACAGGTTATCCTATTCAAGGTTAGGCATCTTGCAATAAAGAATGTGCTTTTGAATTGAAAAGAAGAGAAAATTGAAGTCATTCGTGCCTTACAAAGAAGTACCGTTGCCTTTGAATAATCCTTTTCAAGAGTTATATTTTACCGAAATTTCAACAAACATGATGATGACGGATTAGAAAACGTGTGTTTAAGTGTATGTGCATGCATATATGTATGAAAGAGAGAAAAAAGTAAATTCTAGGAAAATGGGTTTTATGAGAACATATTGATCATTATTATTTTTTGAATCAAAGGAAAAAAAATTCTGATTACAGCTGCAGCACACATATACCTTACATACCTTTCAGCTTTGGATTTTATACTGTAGTTGGAAAAGTTATTATTAAAAAATTTAAAAATGATTGTGAACAGTGTGAATTTGTAAAAAAAAACGTTAAAAGTACAAAGCGGATTAATCAAAATATCTATAATATATATATTTTTTTTAACTCTATATGACAGTCGCTGACATGTGACTTTATGTGTTCAAAAATCTTGCATGTGAAACGGGTTATCATGAAATACGTGCTGAAAGTTGAAAATGATAGTAAAGTTGATTTGTTAGTGTGATGTAAGTTTAAATATTACTATGTATCGGGGTTCGTCTGAAAATGCGTGTCTCAGGTGTGGGGACACGGTCTACCCTGTCGACAGGTAAATTTTCTATTTTCTTTTGTAACAACTAATTTTCTTATTACAATAACAATTATTATTTACAAAAAATATATGTGTGTGTGCAAGAATGGAAACTAATATGTGTATTACGCATTGTAGCTTATCATGTTAATTTTTAAAAGAAATAATTTACATATATTCCATTTAAAAGGAAAGGAGTAAAAAAAAAATTAAAAAGTGAACTCTAAATCATATCGCATCATCATGACTTGCGTGTGTTTCAAGTTGTAATTTGGTCCGACCACTCGAAGGTCATAATTTATCATATATCTTCTCATGATGTGTATTAATTACATTTGGTTTGAAGGATTTGCACCGAAGCATGTCACATTGGTTGTCTTGACAAGACTCCCACCCTCACTATAAAAGTCCCTGTTGCGTATGATGGCAAGTATTTTTTGTCACAAAAAAAGTGCGTACATCAATAAACAACCTCGCATATATGTGCCTACACATTATGATCCCAAATCCAAAAGCACTTTCTTACGAAACACGATCTCTATTTTAATTTATGGCAGTTATACTCGAATGGACATTGTTAATAACATTTTGCGTTCACTTTTTTTCTGTCTGTTGCCCTGTGTCGTCCTTAATCCATCCATATTCACATCACCTTGTTTCAATGTGGGTGTCAAGGCACGTCTATAATAATAATAGTAATAATAATAATAATATCTATATTGCTCACAAACACACGACGACCACGCATTTTCGTCTACTTTTTTTATTTATTTTCCACACATGCCACTGACATACCTACTTAATATGTACGCATGTAAGTAAAGTCCTCCGCACAAAAATGTTGTTTTTCTATTAGTGGTTGTGTGGCACTATTGACTATATTCGCGTTTATAAGAATTTTCAAACGAGAAAAAATATATCTCAAATGCACACTCTTCCTCCACCTCCTCTAAATCATTCGTCATGGATGAAAGAGCACAACAATTTTGCTTTATAAACTTTTAGAAAATTATGAGAGTAGACATTAGACACATGTGACAGCACTGATGAAAATAACTTTTCATTAAAGTTTTTGTAATTTCTAAAAAACATGCTATAAAATCGACAAAAATTTGTAGCTAATAAAAATAGAAAACTTCATAAGTCATCCAGGTGGCAGAAAGTGAAAGTTGGGCTTACTTTTTTTTATAAATTTAGATATGTACATACATCCATTTTACTGCCTACGAAATGGCCTGCTGCAGCCGACCATGTAATGAGAAACGATTATTTATTCACAGCTTTGCTAAAAGAGCAATGAAGGAAGGCAAACCGACCACTACACTTTGCAATTGCAAAGCACACACTACTATATAGCAAGAATAATACATATATACACGCATATCAGAATTTGTTCGCCAATCTTGTAGCAAGTATATGAATCCAACCCAAATGTTTTATTTACAAACAACAAGATAAATATGCTGTTCTTATAAACCAATACAACCAATAATGATTTGTTGTGGAGTAGTAATAAAGCTGATGGTGATGCCGGCCTTGCGTGGGCTGCTAAGTACACGTTTAGCGTTTAGTTACAACTATAAAAAAGTCCTTTACTCATTCATTAAGATTAAAAGGAGATGCGATTAGTCTGGTGTGTCTAGTACCTAGTGTGTACACTACACACACACACACACATTTATATTTTATATATATTTCATTTTTTGATGGGTCTGTTAATAACGACTAATGACCGTGCGCGCATATAGGTGTCTGTGTGTGCGTAAGCATGATGCATGGAAGACTTTTGAATCTATTGCAGTGGAAAATATGATGTTTAAAACAGTTGATTGCAAAAACATTATTATCATGAATTATTAAATAATTGTTATTATTTATGGGTTTAATTTTCTAATAACAAAAAAAGTGAGAAAATTCACCATTATTGCGAAAGTGCAAACTTTATAAAATATTAAGATTTTTTTTAAAAAAATCCTAAATCAGTGTAAAAAATATTCTCATGATAATATAATCATCGTATAATAACTTTTTATCTCATATTATTATCTATTATCCATACCCTCGGGCAGTGTGTTTTGTGCGGTTGCCTCAAATGTTCCTTCTGACCTAATCCAATTTTATATAGCAGTGTGAAATATGAAATATATGTTTTGTATGTATGTATATTGTACTTTTAAATAATCAACTAAATATTAAAAGCATTCAGTTTTTTAATAAAAAAAAATGATTCTACACATTTACAAGGTAGATATGCATATATATACCTACCTATATGCATTTAGTTTAAAATCAAGCCATGTTCACTAAATTAGAATGGAATTTAATTATGTTTTATGCAATTGTTTCACACCTGCATTCTTTAAAAAAACTGACGTATTAAAGCACATAGCGAAAAATGAAGACAATGACACATTATGTGACACCTGCTTTTCAATTGGTCGTTCAATTACTCTTTTAGCAAAGGAATTTAATCAAACACATTAAAAATAATCACATACATTTGCACATTATGCTGATTTTCATGTTGAATGATCAGGTTCAGACGTAGTAGCCGTCAAAATAATAAAAATATATACATATATACCTACGCTTAAACCAACTTACAGCTAGAATCTAATCAACTCCAACAACTCTAGCCTTAAGGAATTCAAATATTTAAATAATATTATTACATACGCATGCGCTTTCCTCGCATAGATTGGTTATATGATAAATAGCCATTTCATGCCAGCAAATATAACGTTCACGTTGTTTTCTTCATCATCATCAACCTAACCACTTATTGTCACTGTAGAAAGCTTTCATCATCATTATCATTATGAAAACAGATATTTCATTCATTCACTCATTCATATTTTGATTTAAAAATAAATCATTTTTAAAATTCTGCATGCAAAAGTTGAAACTCTCTTCTGTGAATCAGTGGCTTCCACTTGAAACAAAGGATCCGGAAGTCACGACTTAAATCAAATATTATCTACTTACAATAATATATACGCCTGTCACAGTCAGAAATATTAGCATTTTTTGCATTCATATTTCAATTTCCATTCGCACACATTTATCTGATGAATCTTTGTTATTAAAAGATTAGCTGGCAGTTTTCATAATATTATCCTTCTGTTTATTTATTACAGGGTTGGACCGCTTAAAGATTTTTCATTTTTCCATTCTGGATGTTTCAAATGCTGCGTGTGTGGGAGTCGGCTAAGTCTCCGCACCTATTACCATTCTCAGCACGACCAAGATGACAAAGAAGTCTATTGCATGAGTCATGTACCAAAACCAGGACCAGGTCATTTGGACAACTCTTCGGTCGGTATCAGGACAGCACTCAGTGTACCTAAATCCGTTCCCTATGTCAATGATCAGGTTTTATTATGCTTTAAGGATTTTTAATCAAAGATGTGTCGACAGATTTGGTCTAATGAATTTGGATATTTTTTTTCTTTTCTTTTTTTTCTCGCTCCTTGTCTCGTGAAAAACTACACAACAGATACGAGGAAGTAGCAAAACGTCATCGGAAATTGAAGCATACAATGTTCCACCACCCCACCGTAGAGAAAATGGCGCTTCCCCATTGTTTGATTCGCCAAGTAAACAAACTCCCAAAGCCAGGCCACACAACTTTGGACGATTTGATGCCTCTGCTCTTCATATCGCCCACGCTCTCAAGGCCACAGAACTTCAGAAAGCATACAAAAAGGAAAAGCCAATGCACTACTATTTGGTAAGTAGATAAAAAATGAATATTTTTTTTTAAAAATTAAGCGAGTGAACTGCCTACAACTATAAACAGTCATTTTAACTTTTCGACGACACAAATCCAAGTGAATGAATATTATTATTTGGTATGCAGTATGTTGTATGTACGTGTGGCGCACACGTACATAGTAATACATAAATGATGACAAATAAGAGCATAACATGATAAATGGTAGTTAGTGTGGTCGTGTGTATAAATGCATAAATACTTGTTTTTTTCTAAAATGGTAAACTGCTTTCTTTTGATAGCCTAAAGAGGAGCAGACAGAATTAGAAATGCGTCACCGTAAGGAAGAAGACCTACTTTACCTAAAATTTGCAAAAGCCAGAGCAGAAGAAGAGGCTAGAATAAATGCAGAGTTCAGAGAGGAATGGGAGAGGGAATTGGATAAATTGGCGTCGAAATTCGAATCTATCCGAATGAAGGAGCAGGATAATCATACAATTACCAAGCTGCGTGCAAAAGAAAAGGAAGACTTGGAGCGACATATGACAATTCGTCGGGATAAAAGACGGGAACAAACAACCAGGAAGTTGCTTGAACATGAACGGTAAATCATGTGAATTTGTGGCATATACGTATATATGATACGCTAATTTATACGTACACATACCTATTAATAATATGATGTTATATACAATACAAAAAATGCAGTGCGGCAACGGCAGCCCTAGTTGAAAAGCAAAGCAAGGAAATGATGCATTTGATTAGTGAGAGAAAGCGAGAATTTATTCAACGTGGTGGAGAGGATGATGACGAGATTCATGGAGTTGTTGATTATGAGACATACCCACTTCAACCTCCACCTCCTTCCCCACCGGTGACAGAAAAACGAGATATTTACTCTGATCCTATGGAATTCACAGACATTGATCAAATTGCCATTTCTGTAAGAAAATGTTCTGATTTATAATAGTAACACGGTATATATTACAGGATATTATACATTTTTGTTAAATGGCTGCTCTATGTAAAATGTAAATCCAGGTGGCACAAGAGGATCAAAAGACATTCACAGATTTAGTTCGTCAGTTGGTAACAAGATGTGGGACGGATGTGGAAAAGGCTAGGACAATTTTTAGATGGATTACTGTTAAAAATTTGAACGCAATGGAATTCTCCGAGGATGTGCGCACTGACACGCCAATGGGGCTGCTGAGAGGGATCAAGCAAGGCACGGAGAGCTATCATGTCTTGTTCAAACGTCTCTGTTCATACGCAGGCCTTCACTGCGTAGTTATTAAAGGGTTAAGTAAATCTGCTGGTTACCAACCGGGCGTTCGTTTCACTGATAATAGGTTCAGAAACTCTTGGAACGCTGTTTTCGTGTGTGGAGCATGGAGGTTTGAATACACAAATTTTTTTTAAAACGACGACATTGTACCATTTTGTAATTCCAAGAACTCAAAATATTTACAACGACTGTTCTTTTCTTTCTGGCAGATT
Source organism: Paronellides praefectus (assembly GCA_027744595.1). Lineage (NCBI taxonomy): Eukaryota > Metazoa > Arthropoda > Collembola > Entomobryomorpha > Paronellidae > Paronellides > Paronellides praefectus. Next base: position 14,954 of record JAITYZ010003725.1, read on the forward strand.
TGTACAATGCAATTGGGGAGCTAGACATTTAGTCAATGCCAAAGAGAGAGCGTCAAAGTCGGATTCTTTACGCTACGAGTATGATGATCACTACTTTCTGACAGACCCCAAGGAATTCATCTTTGAATTTTTCCCACAACAGCCCGACTGGCAGCTATTAAAACGGCCAATATCGCTAACGGAATTTGAAGAGTTGCCGTTCGTGCGAAGTTTATTTTTTCGCTATGGGTTGTATTTCCCCCCAGGACAAAGTGGCGATGGTGTTCATAATAGTCACGGAGAAATCATATCGCATTGCAAAGCGGTCATGACCACTGATTCTTCCGGTAAAATATCAAACAGTAATATCAATAACAATATATAAATAATTAGTGTGACTCACATTGTGTGAGCTATGTGTGAGGGGATAGGGGGGGGGGCTGATTATTAATTTGTGATTATTCCGTGAGTGCTTTTCTGGGATGTCAAATGAAATGTAATGGGTTGATGTGCAAAAAAAAGAATATTTTATCAAAAATAAAAACTTCTTACCATTCTTTCAGATATGTCAGCCAATCTGTCCGCAATGACGAGGTGATGTTTCTAATTGGATTCCCTGAGGAGGGTCAGTATGGTTTGGATATTTACACGAGGGAAATAGATGGGAATGAAATTGCCGGGTCAGGTGGGAAACAACTTCTTACACACTGTTGCAAATATCTAATTAACTCTTCTAAGAAAAATGTTATATAACTAAATAAAACGTTTAATAAAATTTATGTTTTAATAATAAATAATTAAATTTTTATTTATTGAAAAAATGATGCCCACTGGTATATTCTACCATAGTAGTCATTGAGAGAATTATTATAGCAATTGTCATAAAAAAGAGTAAAGTAGAAAATACACGAAAGTATATTAATTAATTAATGTATATTTAGTTATTTACACAATTGTAATTTCATCATTCATTATTTCATTTAAAATGTCATCATATAGTAAGTAGAATCAGTTTTTTGTAATTTTCAGATAAACAGAGAATATTAAGACGTGCGTTTACTTGGAAAATGTTGTTGCAAATTGAGTTTAATCCTTCGGCCGCATTACTTTTGGTTTCTTTTCTTGCTGATTTATTGCTCCGGTGTTGTTTGAAGCCTGAACAGTAGCTTGTCTTCCAGTCGCACTTTTTGACAGAGTTTTGTTTCCGGTGTTGTTTGAAACCGTAATAGCAGCTTGTCTTCCAACCGCGCCCTTTGGCTGAGGAGGTGCAGCTGGCTTGGTTGCAGTGACTGGTACTTTTAAAGATAAAAATTAACATTTTCGGATTAGGTTCATTAGTAAAGTTTTAGTTATAGTGGGACTATCAGTAGACTTACTTTCAGTCGGTTCAGTTTCGTTTTCGCCACGCAGTTTGCCATACGAAAACCCTGTCATTCGTACTGAGTGTGGAACTGTGTGTCTTGGTAATCGCACGTGAAAATATGAATTTTCTATCGTTGCTTTATTGCACCGTTCTATATTTAACGCATGAAGCTCAACAAAGGGACCTAGAAGTCGTTTCCAGAATTTTTTGGTTGCTAATTGATGTGCCCTACGTATGTGTAAGTTTTAATTTGAACAGATATTGGATGAAAGATTTTTCATTTGCCATTGTGTCAAAATGATTTTTTAAAAACTTGCCATCGGGTTCGTATTCCGTCACTCTCCCAAAGATCAGCTATGACGTAGGCGTATTTATGGTGCATTAACACATTCTTTTTGAATGCAGGAAAGCATGCCGCATGAATTGATTCAAATACTATAGAAAACATAATGAATATCAATTAAGCAAGTGATAACTTTAGGTTATCAAGCATGCATATTATGTAGAGTCCACCTACCTTTCCAAATTACGTCCACCAGAACGTCTGCGTTGTGCATGTTAAATTCAAATTTTGAGTCCGTGCACACGAAATTGTCGCAAGTTTTCTCCGCCATAATCTACCACATTTCAAAATTTGAAATTCAAATCATAATTCCTACTGCGTTCATAAAAATTTCCAACCTATGAAAATGCGCTGATTAAAAAAACTTTTATAAAAATATCGGTACCAAATCCCCACAATTGTCGTGTTTAATGTTCACAGGCTTCAAATATTCGTCACACTGCTGCAGCATTTTCATCGCCCAATCAAAATGAACTTTTGTGACAATCTCAGGTCGACGTTCCGGGTTTAAGATATGGTGTAGTTTAATAAACAGTTTCAACGCAAGTGTTATAAATGAAGGTGGAACAAGAGGACATAACTCCATGAATAAATATGCTGATGTATTTAAAAATTGATATCCGTATGCCTGATAGTCTGCCGTGTCATTACTTGAATAAAAAGCATGGGCAACGAGCTGATCAAGAAGCATTTTTTTGTTTTGAAAAGGAACTGCAACTTTGGCTTTCACAAAATGTGGATGTTTAGTTTTATCTTCTAACTCGACATCTGGATTGATTTTGGTTGCTGAGTCTGGACAATTACCAGTGTACTTTTCCTCAATATCCGCTAGAAATTTAAATCCCAAAAATCAAATGTACTTTTTCAGATGCATTTTTTCGTGTGTAGCGTTGTAACATTTTACTTAAAATATAAATAAATACGCATTTCATACCACTGGGGCAATAATCCCTCTTATAATCTACAGATCGACGACCTTTCTCTTCCTCAGTCGGCTGTACAAAGAATTTTGCATATACATCGCGATGGAATTCGTCCAACCCCTTTTCAAGTATGTCCATTGCCTTGCGCGGCATTATGGTATGCTCTTGCTTCACGATTTCCTCACATACAATAAAATTCTTTTCTAGACAGTCCGCAAGTACATAATTACTCTGAAACTTTTGCAAGTCAATATAATTAATTCTGCCACAGGATGGAAAGCTAAAACCATCGGCTCTGACTGAGCTGTACAAATTTCGTGACAACATCTTCCCGTCTGGAAATCTCAGAGGGCTGTGGGGAAGATAGCCTCGTGTGCTTGTGGAAGTCCAAAATCCATCACATTTCGTTTCGTCGTCACAAAGGCTGATTATGGCTGCAGATTGACAATACAATTATGACATGTGGTTGATGTGGTGTAATTTTTTAAAGGTTCAGTGGATTTAGTGTAAAAAGACAATAATGGATACCTTCAAGTGTGATTTGCTGTAAGGATTCCAGTTCTTTGTGAGATCTAGGAGCCACAGGATCCCAGCCTCTTGATTTGCAGCAAGCATTTGCTCCAAGCCAAGTGAACTAATTGTATACAATTAACAAACATCTTTCTAAAGCGGTAAAGATCAAACTCATTTTCAAAATGACCACGAAATAATATCAAAGTGGACTTTAAGGAAGGAGTCTTTTGCTAATTTAAAAGTTGTCATTACTCCTGTTTTCAATTTTGTGAATTCAAGTTGGTAGATTTTTATTTTTTACAAACTTTACGATGTGAAATCACCAACAACTGACAACTAAATATATAAAAATTATGTATGTAAATCTAGTAGCTCAGCAGGGGTGGTTAATTGGTTGGATTTGTGTCGTATAACAATTATATAGGCAACTCGTTGTAAAATGTATAATGAGTGGGGCAAGGTAAGAATATGCATGGTCAACATATAACATGATCGATGTGACGTCGATATGTAAAAATAATGTAGTGAACAATCTGCTTTCAAAGATTTACAAACCTTAGATGGTGACATCCAAAGGGTAGTAGTGGTATTGCCGTTTTGTGTATCATTCCATGATTGAAATTTGGTTGTTCTGCAATAATTTTGCTCTGTGAAACGAATGATTTAATTTTTTTTTAAATATGTGTTTAAACGTTGATATAACCAACATCTTACAGGAATAATAGGAATATTACCATCTTTAGCTTCCGCTTCCAGATCAACAAAGTGCGGATCTGTAAAGTTTTTTGATGAATTTTCGGTACACATTGATATTTTAAATTAAATATGGTGACTGTACCTTTATATAGGCAACGGTATTGGTCACCAACAGAGCACGATGGTGTTGTATCACAAATGGTATATCCAAACTCGTTACAGCTAACAATGTTCGTGAGGAACGTTGAGTTTACCGTTTTAACGGTGTATTGAAGACAACGTTTATTCTCTGATTTGTCTGGAGTGCGAAGTGTGGTACTCAAAGACCATGGAATAGTACCCTCCAACTTTTCTCCGCATGTCCATTGCCATTTATGAAATTCACAAAAGTCGTTACCACCCGTGTGGATCACTCTGCTACTACTATTGAACATATATTTGGACTGCCCTAAATTTTAAAACAAAAAACGACAAATCTGAGTCAAATTCATGTTCTTTTTACCTAGAACGTTTACAGCACAAATATATTCAACTTTTGTCAAATTACGGATTATCTCAGCAAGCTTATCACCGTAACGTTCATGAACACGATCTATGAGAGCCCAGTTTCGTGATTGACAAATTGCATTAGCGACAGGCCATCTTGTCTGTTATACTTACCAAATTATTATTAGTTTTAATTGGAAAAGCCATTCATTAAAAAATACACAGATTTTATTGTTACATAAGTTTTGCTGAATTTCAAATTGTCGAAACCCGGTATTTTCATAAACTCAGCCGAACCAGCCTCCATCATATCTAAATAAACATTTATCATTTGAAAGCACTTTCAAATTTACAATAAAAAATATTTCAAAGGTATATTAGAACAAAATATCAACCCTGATTTAATTTTACCTTGCCCAGATAATGGTTCGCCACCGGATCTTGATATTTCTGTTTGGATAAATTCATATTAACTAATTACACATAAGCATTCAGCAAAGATATATAATTAACTTGAAGTGAATAGGTACTTTGGCAAATGAAGTTAAGTTTAGTGTTACAATGGGCAGTCCTCATTTCAATTATTGCTTTAAATGGCGAAATTGCAACACAGTCTCCTGCTGTAATTTCAGGGTGACCATCTACCCAACGATAAGTTTCATGGATAACTTTTTCAGAAAATTTCTGTAGTAAGGACCCAAAGCTCCACTGGAATTTACCCTTATGGAGAGATAAACCAATCCAAAATTGTAACTCCTCTGTAATAACAAAAACATTATCTAATTGTGTTCATCAAACTAAACTTTTATAACAAAAAAGGTACAATTTGAACTTTTAAAATATATATACCAGATTCTTTCCCCAACTTATCAGGTAGACTTTTTTGCAACAAGTATTCTTCAGACTCGACACTCTTCTCAATCGTGTGCAATAACCGCCCCTTCATTTTACAGCAAGCATGTGCTGACTGCCAAGACATCTAAATATTGCACACAAGAATGAAAATATTATGAATTTCCAGGAAATTTATTGAATACGCTTTAGTATCTCGTGTTTAAAATACTACCTGTGTCATTGACACCCCTCGGTATGGACTTATTTCAACAAATTCTACTTGTTCACAAATTTGCTGATCTAAATTAAATTAAAGTAAATTTGATATAACTTTTAATATTACAAAAGGACTGGATGATTGAAAGGACTTCGTGCGTGTTATTTTACCGACCTTCAGCATTCTTAAAAAAGTATTGCGCTTGTATTGTTCGAAATAGAATAAAAACTAAAATCTGTAAGGGATTCTTCAGTTTACCCAAGAGAATTGTGCATTTCCTTTTGCAGATCAACATTTTTTGTAGTTTTGTAAGCTATAATTTTAGATATAATTACAATGTAAAAGAAACAAAAAAAGAAGAATAATTGAAATCAGTTATTATTATGTGTGCCAATTGTTCATATCCTTTAGGTGATTAAATTCTAGGAAAATCGATTGAGATTGTTCCTAAAATTATTTAAAAAAATTCAACATGAAAATGCCCATCGTCATCTATTTATAGAGTATTTGTATTTATACATGCAGTCAAGAATCCTTTTTTGAAATATTGTAAAAGTTTCAAAATACCTTTACCGAAACTGTTTTCTTTTCCTTATACGTTTTTTTTTGAAAAAAAAATGAGTTCTGCATTGTGACTCCTTTTTATCAAAAGGAACTAAATAGGCACGTGCTGGCAATTGTACAAATAATTGTCGCACTTTTTTATTCATTTTTTTGCCATTCATCAAGTGTGTTGATCACCTTTCCAACCATATTTCACAACGAGTTCATAGTTCAAATAATTACTATTTAGTAAACAAATTGACGACATTACATTTTTTTGGGCTTATTATTGATGAGCCCAATAAATTGTTGTCCAAATTAGTGCTATTGCGATTTTCAAAAATTTCAACACTCTAAAAATTCATTATTCATTAAGAAAACATCTTCCACGTCAAAGAAATTGGATGATGATGATGGGAGATGGGGAGATGAACCAGTAAATGTAAAAATGAATACTATGGGGTATATAATTAATAACACATATATAACATCAGTGTACGCGGTGATGTTTTCATGTTTTGTGGTCATCACTCATTCAAACATGCCAAGTTTGTTCGATAGGATAACCTTTTGCAATTAATCTTGCTAGTCCCCACCTTTTTGATATATACCTATATCTGTAAGTCTACAAGTTTGCCTGTGGTTTTATTGTCAACATGATGATGATGATACATAATAACTGCGGAATCTATTTGCTCTAAATTCTAAGAAATTTGCACCATTTCAGTGAAATTATGAGTAGTAAAACAAGTCACTATCAAATCCATAACGTAACAAAACAGCAATATGAAACCTTTATGGTTTCGCAAAATGCTGAGAAAATGTCTCACCTCGACTCATTGTGAGAAGATGGATAATATAAGGATACGTGTAAAAAAGATAACACATTAAAAATGTAAATGCCGAGGCGCGAATGGAACAAGTGGGAATATAGTTGGTAATCCGCTAAAAAATGAAATTCAATAATGAAATCAAAATACCAGTACCTATGTATATCTGTACTGTCCATATAAAAACTGTTTTCGTCACCCCATAACAGGTCTCTTATTAGAGGACCTTATTAAATGTAATTTGCATAGCCATTTAATTACACACATCTTTTACACTAAAACTTGTTGCACTTTTATTACTACGCATAGCATAAAAAGCAAAGTAAATATTGTATAATCTATCATTTGCTATATTAATTATGAGTGAATATATTTACTGAGAAAAAAAAGTGATGCTACTTGGTACATCCAGTTTACCGGCTAGTAGAAATTCTACTATGCTACCAAATTCATTAAAAATACAAACATATTGATACTGAAATACTAGATAGGTATTTTTCTTGCAATTAGCGTTTGCGTGAATAAGAAAATGCTACACACAATATGATGCACAATGGCACATAAAATTACTAGTTTACTGAAATTATACATATCGTAAACCTTTGCTGCTTCAATGTTTCCCAATAATTCAATTTATTTGTGTGTTTTACCTGTTTACTTTTAAAAACGTGAGGTACAAAGCATGAAAGTAATTAAAATGTGACAATCAATAGCGTTTTCTGCAAGCCAATGTGACTTCAAACACCGCACGTGTTATTTTACTTTTTTTTCTTTTGTGTCTCAAAAACCAGCAGAAAATGGAGTAAACACTGTCCACACCACCACATGCGTATATTATGGCACAATCAAATTGATAATCGACACGACATGAAATTAAAGTATTTAAAAAATGTGAACTTTGTCACCCTTTATCTTTCATTGACTTGGTAAATTTAATGAGTTTACCTATTCGAATTTACTATATGTAGGCCACTTTAGAGTAATTAAGGTTGATGCAGTTGCATCAGCTAAAATTATTGAGATTGGTATATTATCTGATGATTTGAACATCAATGGCTGCTACGCACGACGAGTGCATAAAAAATTATTATCAAAATAGCATTTGGGAAAAACTTGTCTTCTATTCTGTTAATAACAGGCTGTTATGATGACTGGCTGACGAAGGAGCACATTGCCCCTGCTTTGTCAGCAAGATGATTGGGGCACTCGAGTTTTTTTGATAATAGAAGCACAAAGAAACTCATATTTTTATCTTTATGGGAAGACAGTTATTAATTAGTATAACATGATTTTGGACTATTATTGATATTAATAAACGTGTTACCTGTGTGGTGGGTTTGCATTAAATTACTACATGAAAGATGGGTCACCATAATATTATATATAATTTCAATTTCAATATTTTGAAAAACCATTATTTTTGTTCAAGTAGTTTTCAGTTTGTCGCATAGTGGGGAGCTGAAAATGTTTTGGCTGTGAGCCCATCGCATCGCACTGATTTCCTCCATATATATATATACCTGCTGATTTGACACGTATTCCACACAGCAGCAGTCGTCATTTTTAAAATATTTTTTTTGTGCAATAATAATAGAATATATGTATTTACATATTAAACTACATTTATATATTCATAAATGCCAAACTATCATCTCTTAAATCATCATTTAATTGTTTATTCATTACAGCAAACATCCCTCTTTTCCTTTTTCTCCAAAACTGGTCAGCCATAACTTTGTCGCTTTATGAAAATGAAAAGATAATCATTCAATAAAATATACCTACATAATATCATATTATTATACAAACATAAATGACCATTCCGGTTGGCGACTAGTGAATTGCACTGCTGCTGCTGCGTAAACTGTGAAGCAGGTTCTTTTTTCATTTAGTAGTTCCTTTCATTTTCTATGCATTATTGAGTATAGTGGTAAAGATAACTTTTGCACTAGTGATCTAGTTGAAATAACGCATCAAATATAAATAAAAAACCAGTTCATATAAAGACAGACGGACGGATTAGATTAGTTTATTGACATCAAAAAAAGTTCTAGTATATAATGCAATGCAATATAATGCGGCAGACTGTAGGGCTCATTAGTATGCAATCTATTGCATTTGAAAAGGAAACGAAATGTTTACATTTATCACCCGTGTTGTTGCCCTAAAGCCACTTCAGAAAAAATCAAATAGCTGCTGGTGTATCACAAGATTTCTGACAGTTACCGGCAAGAAGGACAATTATATTTTAACCCTGTCTGACATAACAGTGCGTTATGAAATCAAATGGCGAGGAATTAAATGTAAAATGCATATTATGTTCTTGTTTTAAGCAAAATGTAAAGTGGTCAAACACAAGATTTGGGTGCTTTGCAATTGCACGCCAAATAGGAACAACAACTAACGATGATGCAATAATGCATTAATCTTAACATACATACATATACTTAAGTAGGTACTTATTGTGGACATTTGTTACAATTTGTTTCAAAATATCGGATGCACATTATAATAGCATGCCACGGATATTGTGTGATATTGTATGCAAACAAGGTATTTATTATTAAGTACCTAAATGTACTTTTGGGCAGTAGTATAATAATCTGTCACATGTTGTGTTATGTCAAGCCAAGCAAGTGAAATGGGTAACGATCGTAAAAATCAAAAGCTTGTTCCATTATACTTTTTTTCTGTTCACATTATCAATCTTTTTCTAACAAGCTCAAAAAGTCACCAATCCAATTTCTTTTTAAATTAATGAGAATAATAAAAATAAAATGGATCATACACATTTTTAAAAATTAAATTTCCAAATTCCAAAACCAAACCCTCTAGTGGGATATCGTGCGCACGTGGGAAAGCACCTCATTCATATGTATACACAAGACTAATGAATTCAAACGTATATTATGGTAATATTTCTAGAAATTGTTTGCGGAAGAGTCAGTTTCAGATTGTTATAATCAGGAATAGGACAAAAAATATCCCAAAAATTAGCTTGTGTTGTTGTCAATTGTCAATAGGAAAATATATAATATGAGGAAGTCATACCTACGTATCTAAAGCACATTTGAAAAAATGTACCTGATACATATTTTTACAATAAAAAAGAGAATGATATTTATCTAATATATAGCTTTTTGACAGTTTTTCGACAAACTCGTTTGAGATTTAATATGATGTCACGTAAGTCACAATCAGTATTATATACAAAAGTAGAAACCAGTTGCCGGTAGGGGAAAGGAAGGAATGAGGAGCCTTAAGCCTCAAGACACATAATATTCAACTAGCTAATTCCGTTCGCAGATAGTAAAAAAAATACGGATCATTATTAAAACAAGTAGGCAATTATCATGCTTTCAGTTTTTCCTCATTACCATGGGATTTGTGTACACAAGTAATGAAATAATTGAGAGAGAATTTATTGCTTCTTTCATGAAAATTATCTAATTTAGACAAATAAACTGTGTTTATAGTTGTGGGGTATATTAGTGATAATTATAACAAATTTTAAAGAAACTAATATATACCAACACACCTGCTATAATACTAATGACACTTTATTCAAATGCATAAACCTTATTAACTAGTCAGCTAGGCATGCTATCGTAAAAAATAATCGTAAGACAGTTTCGAGAAAAAGAAGTAAAAAAAGATTGAACATCTCCAAAAAGGTTGATTTATTACGAATGACACGAAGACGCCTTTTCAGCATTTTGTTAGAGGAAATGCACTCTAATCTCAACCTACGCATTTTTTTGCTAGTGTGCGTATTACTTGTATTTAGCATTCTAAAAACTAGAGACTTTTTTTTATAATTTACAATGTAACTGCAACCTATTACACCACAGTTTTTAAGAAAAAAACAACAACATATCTTTGGAATGCAAACAGTGATAATTAGCGGAATCCTTCTTTTTAGTTTCAGGTCTTTGTCATAAACTCATTACGCCGACTTTTGAACTTTGAAAATTATTTGATTTCTATAAAAAATGAATACTAAAAAGAAAGGTTTGTTTAAAAAATAATGTCTGATTTATGAATCAATACGCAAACATTCATCATGCAAACATGCAATGCTCTAGATCATTTGTTTTTGGGTAAACTGTTTTGTCCTCTTTGACAATAGTCTTTCGCTAAGTGCAATAATTAGCCTTTGTTTTTGAGTTAGCCGCAATACAACCTTGCGTAATACGAAAACAATTGTTTTTTGTCTGTTATTACATTTTTTTCTCAAGAATTTTTTAGACATTTATCCGGTTATTATAATGCATTCGTCGTATAAAAAAAACCTTCACAATTGTTTACGCTACATTGTACTGCCAGCTGTACTAGATGATCAAACAGAGCTGAAGACTGACTGACCACTGACGAGTAATAAGCACATTATGATCAGTCACTTCCAATTATGAAGTTAAACTAAAAGAAATAGTATTATAAACCACCATACCAATCCAATCGCGGGGAGTTTTGACCCCACCCTCCTACTCAAAGGGATAGATGTCTCATAACATCGACATACCTAGATATATCGACACATATTTAGGAAATAGGTAAAGCGTCATCATAAATGAGAAAAATACGACCCATGCGATAACAATCAATAATATGAGTACAAAACAAGAACAATATCAAGTTTTTTTTATCCCTTCCGTTGGGAGTCCACTTGCCGTAATGCGTAATGTGCGTACTCGTTCACTACTGTAGCATATGCATGCTGCTAATAACAGAGAATGCAATCAAATAATTACATTCCGTATGCTATACATATTTTTATTGATCGTATAAAGATATATAAATGAAAATTGCATATGGTTATATAATTATGATGTGATTCTTGATTATAACCTTTTGCATCATTTGTTTGGTGCATAATAAGGTTTGCATCTTCTTGCACGCCTTTTTTCCTATTCCTCACTCCTCTTTAATACTTGACCGTATGCTGTGACTTGTTAGATGACCCAACTACAACTACAACCATTGTCCAAATGTCGCACGTGGTGGTCATGAAATATATTGTTGTTGTGTAAGAAAATATGTCGGCTAGATACGTATGCATCTCGTTGTTTTTCCTTTATTTATCTATTATTTCGAAGTAATTCAAGAGCCTGCTACATTAAGTAGAATTTGGACCCATATATAATATATATGTAACGTTATTTGTATATATCTTCTTCAACTGCCTTGGCTCACCTAATTATCAACTGGCATATCTTTTTTTACGTTCGTAAGGGAATGTTATGACATAATGGAGCGGTAGCATATTGTTAACTCGTCATCATCGTAAAATCGTGAACAAGTGCAGTAGCATATACCTTTGTCGTTAAGCTAATGTATCATTATTAAAATAATGTTGTTAAAACGTTCTCCTGATTCCTTTGCTTTGGGCAGAATCACCTCAAGCATTATGAGGATGAAATTACCTATTACTCATTCAATCTAGAACTTTTCTTGGCACGAGTCTGTCATCACGTAGAAATAACACAAGCCAGCTATCTGTTGGAATTTCATTTTGGTACCCAACTACCCACTCTGCAAAAACACATGGGGATGACCCTTTCGATTTTAAAGTATACAAATGACATTTGCATTACAAATATACATATACAAATGCATGGTGGATTTGGCATATGTATTTGGCATCCCGAATCGAGAAGGTATATAAAGTAAAATTGCACAGCACAAATGGCACATTTCATGATAAGAGCTCGTACCAATTACAAGAATAAAAAAGGTGACCTATTCAGAATCGAAAACCTGTCTGCGTATCTATTTTTTTTGTTAAAATGAGGGCTGTTTTGGTAAGTTGTTAAGTTAAAATCGTGAACCATTTTTCAAAAAAAAGTATCAAGGAACATTCCTAAAGTGTACATGAAATGTATATTTAGTGAAGTGACACATATCTTATTTAAAGTTTTTGTGATTTTCAATAGATTGTCGTTGCATCCTTTTTGGCACTGTCTCGGGCAGAGCCACCACCACCAGCCTATTCCGCCCCACTTTTAGGATTAGATTTAAGTAGTGCAGGCCTATCCTCAAGTTATGGAGCCCCACCACAAGATTCATATGGAGCCCCACCACCAGCCGGCCCACCACCACAAAGCTACGGAGCCCCAGCCCCAGCACCCGCTCCAGAATACGGGTCACCACCACCTCAACAATACGGCGCACCAGCTACCACTGTGCATAGACACGTTTACATCCACAGTGCCCCCGATGAGGTACAAATTTTATTGCCAAAAACATTAATGTTAGATTTTTCAGGTCTAAGCTTAGTTCTCATCGTTATGTTTCTGGACAGGTTTCTTACCCAGAGTCCAAAGTAATCAGAGTTGGTGGAGCACCAGAAAAGCACGTCAACATCATTTTCGTCCGGGCGCCCAGTAGTTCAAGTCAATCACAAACGGAGGTCATTTTGCCTGAACAGCCACAACAAAAGACTTTGGTTTATGTTCTTGTCAAGAAAGCAGAAAGCAAGAGCAATGTGCGCGTGTCAGGGCCCGCTCCTACTAAACCGCCAAAGCCTGAAGTAAAAAAACGACCGCGACCCTTCACGGGGTCGTGGCCCCTATTTTATACATTTTATTTTTACTTTACTTTTACTTAATTGTATTTACTTTTACTTGTGTCTAGGTGTACTTCATCCGGTACAAGGGCAACGAAGGAGGTTATGGAAATCCTGCTCCTGCTCCTGGACCTGCTTACGGAGCACCGCCACCATCTCAACCTAATGGTTACAACTAAGCGAGGTGGTTACATTAATGTGATCGATTTTTGTATTTTTGTTTCACTTTTTTATCTAAAGTTTATCTAGGTTATTGTTAATGTTGTAGCTATTAGTCAGGTAAATTCTCATTCTCATGCAAAGGCTCTGAGTGCACTTTTCCTTGTGATTTGTACAAAATGCGATGTTACAGTTTAATCAGATTTCGGTTTTTTTGCATAGGGGCAGCAATATATTATACTTAGTCTTTCAATGTTTTAATGGGTGTTTGAGAATGTTTTAATGTTGTTTGGCATTCTTCCGTAAAATCAGTCATTTATATTCATGGCGGACGTTGCAAAACCAATGCTCGGACGCTAACAGTCATGTTTCAGGGTTGCTTTAAGTTGTGATTTTATTTTTTATGTTGGCCAGTTTGGTGTGTCTAATTCTATTTTCCAAATAAATGGATTCAAACTATATACTTTGTATGTGTCGAATAATAAATAAACCAAATGACATGTCAATTATCTCTATGTGTATGTGTGCAAGGATTTTTTAAATGCATAAAATATTTCATCATGATCATTAGCTTCTAATGAACTTTTTCACTAAACATGACGCTATCATCTATTATTACATGATTTTGATTATGATGGGTATGGGCATATCAATAAATTTTCTTCGAAAAGTTTTCGATGACATTTTGTATTGGTTGGAGTAGGTGACATTTTCATGCTAAATGGAAGGCTGCGATGAATGCTTCCGGTCGGGTCCGGGTAGAATGCATGCATGAAGCAAGAAACAAGCCTAGCGTGAAAGTAGACAAGCATGTTTCCTCAATCTCACGTTACACCGTTTCTTGTGCCGACAGTCGGCAGCCGACTTACTGTGCTCCGGTGGTAGATCAGCTGAAATGGCAATGTTTGTTTACCAGTTTGCGTTTACCACAAATGATTTTTCTTGTAGAACAAGCATGCGAAACCAGTAATTAACTGGATAATCAAGTGCAATAAACTGAAATAAATCATCTCACCATAAAAGTAGTTTGTACTAATTCAGTAGTACTGAAACACATTTGTTAAAGGAAAAGACTATTCCGGCTCAACCAGTGTTGCTGGTGCATGGTCTTCAGCAGTGGTTCATAGTTTTGAGTGTTTTCTTTTGTCCAATTGTGCACGGTTGTTATTTTAAAAGCGTGTGCATTTACTGCATTTACACTTACTATTTAGTATATTAGTGCTGTTTACACAAAGCACAAACCCCGGCAGAATATAATTACTTAAGTTTAAATTATCTCTTTAACTATGGCTGCTCGAGCACCTATAAAGAAGCGGGCGTTAGCTGAGTTTCAGTCCCTTACGCTTACAGTGGATCCCGACCCTGAAGCTGCGAGATCAGTTAAGCGTCTTCGGCTTATCAAGAAACCTGTAGATGGCTCATTCGAAGGCACTTCCGCACTTGCCGCTGTAGACAGCGAGATTGAGGCATTGGATTCCAGCAGGCCACCATCAGAGAATTTCAGGGCAATGTCCAAAATCGTGGCAAATCTACCTCTAACGGTTTGTAAAATGGCTTACTATTTTAAGATGATGACGATGACCTAAACAAATAATTGATGATTTTATTTTTTGTTGATTTTAGCCAATGCTGGTTACAAAGCTTCATTCTAAATTAATTACGTTGTTTCCCAAAGAGGAGGATTCAGCTTTGAAGGCTAAATATTTGACTACGTTGCAATTATTAAATCTTGGACATCCCGAAATACTGGTATGATCTAAGTAGATAATATGTATTATACATTATAATGTGTACGCAATTCATTTAAATATCATCCGTTTATCATGAGCTATTGTTAGTAAACTTTTGTTTGTTTACAGGCAACAATAGATGAAATTTTGAGACTAATTCAGAATGAAAGTTCTCCCCTCGTAATCAACAGTGGTCTAACCGTAATTCTGAAGTTATCAAATATAGTAAACGACACAGTTTCTAATAGTAGAATAATGTTGCTTGCTAAAAAGGTAATGTACCATCTCATCTCCATCATTTTTCATTTATATTTCAATAATGACAAGGTTGTAATTAATTTGTAATTAATTAGCTGGTAAAAAGGACCGATGCGAAAGTCAAGTGCAAGTGTTTGGAGATAATTGGACTTTTAACACCTCTGGATGATGCTAATGCTGTGAAAAGTGCAACACAACTCCTCCATTCCTACGGACACAGTCATGAGCCAAGAGTTAGGACTATTGCTTTTAAAATGATGGTAAAAAATGAATATGGGCAAGAAATTGTATACTCAAAACTAAATTTCGAATTGTTAAACATGGTTTGGTTTGTCCGTTATGTTCAGTTACATCTTCATGAAAAGGGGACCCAATTGGATGTTCAGGCATACAGTGAAGCCTCAAAGAATTTGGATGACGACTTTGAAAGTGTAAAATTAGCTTCTGTCCAGTTATTGTGGGCCATAAGTCAGTCGTATTCTGAGAAGTTAGTTACATGTCCAATTTAATTAATTACACTCATTGCATAATTTTATTAACTACAATATTTATATTTTTGTGATGTTTTTTTAAAACAGTATGGTTCCTTCAAGTGTTGGAGGAGGAGAGAAAATGCGTTTAGTTGATGATGCCTTTGCTAAAATATGTCATGCTATTAATGATCCATGTGTTCAAGTGAGAGTGCTTGCTGCAACCCTACTGGGTAAAATGCCACAGGTTTCACAAAACTTTTTGGAACAAACGCTGGATAAAAAATTGATGTCTGATATGCGGGTAAGCTTTTTGTTACTTAAAACAATAACATTTAACTTTTGGATACATAATTTCAAGTGTCCATACATTACTTCATTACTTTAGAGAAAGCGATCAGCACACGAACGACAATGGGAAAAGGTTAAATCTGGGGAGTGGTCTTCTGGGAAGAAATGGGCTGATGATGCTCCTCAAGAACTGATAGATGCAGGCTCTGTTTCCATCATTAGTAGTGGAGCTGCGGGAGCATTCGTGCATGGACTTGAAGATGAATTCCTTGGTAGGACGAATTTTATATATCAGTTTTATTTTTTACTGGTTTTGTTTAATATTAAGTGTAACAGTAATATCTATTATATATTTTCGCTATAGAGGTACGCAGTGCGGCTGTGGATTCCTTATGTACACTTGCTATAAAAAGTACGGATTTCGCCAATTTGGCATTGGATTTTTTAGTCGACATGTTTAATGATGAAATTGAAGACGTCAGGCTGAAAGCTATTGACAGTCTGACGAAAATTAGCAAACATATTGTTCTCTGGGAAGATCAACTGGAAACTATTTTAGCCGTGTTAGAGGTATTACAAACGCCAATAATTGGTTTTAGTTGTGTCTCGTACAGTAAAAATTCTAAATGAATGTGTTTTAATTTGCTCGTAGGATTCCTCAATTGATATTCGAGAAGGTTTACATAAATTGCTTGCAGTTTGTCACTTGATGACAAAGGATTGCGTTAAAATGTGTTTGGATCATATTTTGGAAAATTTGAAGAGGTACCCACAAGACAAGAAAAGTATCTGGAAATGTTTAGAAGGCGTTGGAAAAAATCATCCTTGGGTCGTACTTCCACTAGTTCCTCAGTTACTGTCCATGCATCCATTTTTTGATACTTCAGAGCCAGATCCTGAAGATCCGGCGTATGTGTCTGTACTGATATTAGTGTTTAATGCCGCAAAGGGCTGCCCCACGATGGGTACACTTTTTGACGAAAAGCTTTTGCGTCACTACCACTACCTAAGGGACACATTGTCCCAACTCGTCCCCGAGTTGAATATTAGCAATGAAGCAACAATTGGTCCTCAGTCTTCAGAGAGGCAATCCACAAGTAGTACCCCTGGTACTTCTTTAAATAGTAATCCCAATGGCAGGTTGATTTTAAAAGACTTGACTGCAAAGCTTAAAACATCAGAAAATCTTAATACCGAAATGAAGACACGACTTTACAAATTAATACTTAAAGATTTAAAGGTAATTAGGGACTGGAAAAATTAGTTTGACTCAATGAAAGCAATTGTGTAAAAGTATAACATGAATTGATGCGATTTTTTTCAATTTTAGCGACTCTCTGAGGTAGACCAAGATATAGCTGCCATTGCAAAGTTTACTTCATTGTATATCAAAGCTCAATTAGTATACACCAATTGTTTGAACTCATCAACCTGGATTCAACTATCTCAAAACACGCAAAGCGAACCGCTACGACTACAAATCCAATCATTCATGCAACTTTGCTTAAAAATGCAGTATGGCTTTACCGGCTTAAGTGCAAAAGAATATGGATTAACTATGCAATTAAAGTTGCGGGGGCTGGCTCTTCAGTTGGTATACATCGTTAGAGGGAGCAATGCATCAGCTCTAGCAATATGTCAGAATCTCTTGGAACAAGCAGAAACCGTCCAGAAATATTTGGATGAAAATAATCTCAGTGCAGAAGAGTTTACTTTTGCCATGTTTAAAATGCTTGATTCATTGGATGAACCGAAACCTGGAACTGTTGCAAAGCACCTTCTTCCCTTGTTTGAAAAGCATCCGATACAATTACTATCGTTTTCCAGTTCGGTAGGTTTTGACATTCCATTTTTAACCCGTATAGAAAACGTATGGTATAGCGAGTATTAAAAAATATTATATTCACGTGTGTCACAGATTAAAATGGCATCAGCGGTTATTATTGAACCCACTGGAGAATCAGATACGGCACTGAAATTTACGGCTGGTTTACTTTTGGGAATTCCATTGGATGCAGAAATCAGCAACTTGGAGGATACTTCACATGTCCGAATTATGGTAAGTACGAAGACTTTTGTTTAGGTATCGTATTTGTACAATATGTAACTTGAAATATGAAATATATAACATTTTTGTATTCATTTTCAGATAAATTATCCTGATCAACAAGTTCATCTGATTTGTCCCCGAGCGGCAGATTTCAGGCCAGACTCTAGTGGTAATGTTCGCTTACTTACCACTGTGTCAATCTCTCATCAGGTAGGTTTATTTCGTCCTTCAAAACATTATGCGCTTAGTGATTGTGATTTTTTTCCGGAAATTATTTTAATGCATATGGTAATGATTTAATAATTTAGGCATGGACTGAAGCATGCCCGGTTACAATTTCAATAGTTTTGGACCTCCGTGGCCCAGAAACGAATTATAATCGCAAACTGATACAGAAGAAAGATTCGACATATATAATTCAATTAAGTGATGAAAAACAAGTTCTTGTTTCGCCAAAACCAGCCAAACGGGGAATTTAAAGTGATAAATAGTTTCATCAAGTTCAAACAATTTATTTATAAGATACATCTTTACATAGATTTAGTACTATTATAATAATGATAATAATAATAATAATAATAAAGTTGTAGTAAATAATTAGATATACTTTTATGGTATTCAAGAAATTAAAATACGGAAATTATACATAAACCATAAATTTGAGAAATCGAAATAAAATGCTATTATACTATTTATTTCATATTCATGGACAGATTAAAAAAAACAAATTATATAATTTAAAGTTAACTTAAAGGACTTTGTATTTACGGTACGTGTACAGGAGCATTAATAAGAAAAGGAAAAAAAACTCGATTCGGACAGATGAAGAAGTTTATTGTTAGCTTATGTAAATGGAAAAATATATTTTGGTTGCGATTTCGGGAGAATATTATGAATAATATGTTTTGTTACAGTGCAAAATCACTTTTGCAAGTGGAGTCATAAATTGATTATAATTATAATACAATCATTACATATTATTATCATCACTGCTCTTGTGCTCAAAATATCACTATTTAATTAAGTTACTTACACATAAAATTATAGTACCATATGATCATTCATATTCTTGGCTATACTAATCATTACTAACATAGATATATCAGTAACCATCAGAATTCCTAGTAAAGTTACAAATAATATCAGGAATGTACAAAATCTCTTACCCCTTTATATTCTATATGTAATAGCTGGGGGGAAATTACTTGCTGCCTTTCAAACTGCAAAGTTATTGTTATCATCATAATATTATAGAAATACAAGGGTATTAGAGTTATAAGCACCCATGTTTAGGGCACCAACAAAATAATGTTAATACAGGAAGTGCAAAGATACAAGTACTCAGAAATACTAATACTTTCATGTAGTTTCAGGTGACACTTTTCATTTAAATTTTTTCAGGTAGAGAAAATTTTGAGATTCGTTCAAACTCCCTTTCCAATAAATATCTATAGACTCAACACTATATTCCATTTTCTCCATTTATACTTTTTTCGTTCTTGCTTTTAAACGCATATAATCCCATGTCTTTCTCACTCGTAAATTCATATTAAATCATGCTTTCACTTGGCACACGCATATTATATAATATACTTTATAAACTAATTACTCATCATCACATTCACAATACGTATAAATGCATACGGCTTCATGTCAGTAAAGGTCAGTGAAGCAGAAAACTTACAAATTGGTTACAATTACCCCTGACTTTTTTGTTACTTTACTTGTGGTTTTTTTATTTAAATATGAACTACTACATGTATAATCTTAAAACGTTCTGATAACCCCGATTACCTTCCATGTTCTCAGTTAAGCACTTACAATAACTATTTCTTTTAAAAAAAATCTTACAATTAGAACTGAGATTGGCACAGCACTGAACCCAAAAAGGCATCGCTACTAACTAAAATTAATATAATAGGGTGTACACCTGACTTTTTATGATAATATTATATGAGTGTGCGTGTCTGTGCACTTTCTCGTGCCCTTCTTCGTTTCATTATTTGACGAAAGTGGTCTTACACCTTATATCAGAGTGAAAAATATCTCTATAATATCTAACATCAAAGAAAAAAATGGAAATCTGCTGACAAAAATTGGTGTGTATTTAAAACTTACATTTAATGGTTTTATCGCATAATAATTTCATTCAATTCCGAAAGAGACAATCACAATATACATATTATTATTATTACCTAGTCAAATTTTTACATTTAGAAAAAAATCACAATATATAAAATGGTCAACATTCATCAATACATAGATAATTTGATGGTCTGCTCTCGCATTTTTTTTTGTAAAAATGTTGAATAAAAAATGTATTTAGTATCTACATCAAAATATTTTGAATGAAAAAAATGTAGGCAAAAAATACTCTTATTATGAAGCAGCTAAAGTTACGGCTCGTTTTGAACCCTTTCCATGAGGATTATTGGCCTTGGCAGCGTGAGTTTGGTAGTGCTTTGCCAAATGGGCTTTCTGTCTGAAATTTTTCCCGCAAAGTGTACAGGAAAATGGTTTCTCACCAGTGTGGGTACGCACATGAACGTTAACCGAGTATTTATCTTTAAAACCTTTACAGCAGATATTACAGTAATGAAGAGAGCGTTCCTTCCTCGACGTAATCCCAGTGTTTCCATTTCCGGTACTGCTACTTGTGCTATTTGTACTGGGACTACTTTGGCTACTCTTCGGTGACCCGGCTGAGGGAGACAACGTGCCGAGCACAGCACCATTTCTTTGATTATCACAACTCAAGGTACCTGTTCCATTTGTGACTCCATTCATGACTGGAGATTTTAAATTGTTCTGTTTTTTGTTTCTTTTCCTGGGTGTTTTGTTTTGGTCAGTGTTTGTTGTGTAAGTCCATTTGGCACTGAGAGTGGTTGAATGAATTTTCTTTTCTGAGATCTCGATTCCTTTTTTCATTCCATTTCCATTAAACTGAGGGGTGATGCGTGTCATAATGAGCTCTTCTACATTGGGAATCACTGTGTCTGGATCCAAAAAGGCAGAGTCCAGAACTTTTAGCTCATAGTATTGGCTGTCGCCGAGATCGGTTACGCCTCCATTGGTGTGATGATGATGATGATGGTCAGGGCCCATTATTTGATCGGAAGATGTAGGTGAACCGGATGAGACGACTGAATTATTATTGGTGGTGGACATTGTCACAGCTCCATTGACATTTCCATTGGCCAGTGGTGGAAATGACAAAACTTTTCTCAACTCAGTCATGTCAGTTGTGCCAGGTGGATGTGCTTGCTGGAGCTTTTGAGATACAGCCATTACCGTTGTGGGTATCTGAATTTGTTGAGTTTGTTTATGATTGCCAGCTTGAAGGGCGGAGCGCAGCAGAGATTCATCACAGAAAACATCCGGGCTCTTTTGCCAGGATAGCATATCTGTCTCACTGGAAGTTGTTGGTGAAGTGGAGCTGTCATTCATAAAGGTTGTCGTTATCAGATCTGAAGAGATAGCCCCATTGTTGGAAGTGTCTGGAGTGGGGACTGATGAAAAGTACTGATCCATTTTTGGATCATCGTACGAGACAAAAAGAGGATCTAACAAGTTTGTGAGTGTTGTCACTTCCCCGTCACCTGGAGCACCTGGATTGAGTAGCCAGGATGCTGGACTAGGGTCAGCAGATGCATTATTGGATGGTGTAAGAGATGAATCCATAGGTCCATTTGTTGGAGGCCAAGGGATGGAGCCTAACAGCTCCAAGCTTCCTTGGCTGGACTGCAATGTATCTGACGCAGTGCCTAGTGGATCCGACATAAGCATTTCATCCAAAATTGTCTTGATTTGCCCCCCAGTGGCACTCAAGTTATTGTTGCCGTCCGTTTGTGCATAGTCCAGTGAATCAATGAACGCCACTGGTGTAAGCCCGTTAGCTCCATTCTCCAACTTGACAAAGTCAAAAAAGTCGGTACGGCATAGATCATCATTGAGATCCATCATGGCGCTGTATCTTGGTTGACTAAGATATCTAAAATACACATAAGGTATAATAAACATCCATTAATATTCCAATAAATTTTGACATCACTACTCATCAAATACTTATCGCAAATTGATTTTATTTTTTACGCGTGCTTTTCAGAATAATTTGTCAGTATTTTAGCGATAGCTTGCCATGTAGTGGTCGTGACTTGCCAAAAGTTGTTTCGTTGGTTCATGACGTTTAGACATTCACGACACCAAAAGTGCATAAGCCCGGAAGCTTTTTAAAAACAAATAATTATTTTGAACACACACACATTTATGTATCTTTTAAAAATATATTATGCTTTTCTAACATTGAACATGTCGTTCATACACAGGCACAACTTGGATATGCATATATGTAACGAAAACAGATAAAGAAACACATAAAATGTGGCATGTCATTTGTTGTACAAAATCTGTTTTCATTAAGTTTCAAACAGGTGCATTGATTTGTCTTGTCAATCACTTTGTCGATCAATCAAAGTGTAATAAAATGTAAAAATTCTCCTCTAAAACATACATTTTCTAAGGTAAGGCATTATTTATACAACTCCAATAAAACAACTTTCACGGTATTTGGAAAATGTTTAACCGGACATTGTATCAGGCCATTTGTGTGGGCTAAACTACTTTTTATTCTTGTTCTAATTATTATTTTGTTTTGGCAAACGTTAATCTACTTTTGTAATAATGAGTAACTTATTGAGATATGCTCACAAAAGTTATTTTTACATGGCTATGCAACCAATTGGTATTTAGGTACTCTCATTTTATCGTTGGCTCTTTGTACCTTTTTGTATCACGTACCATATACCACTATTTCCACCTCAATTGTTGAATACCGCTTTCATTTTAGCATACATAATGTATGAGCCATTTTGATACCAAATAATAATGTGGAATGTTGGTCATTGTTGACAAAACTTGGTATACTGTTTAAACGAAATCCGATCCTTATACGAAAAGACGTCGTAGTCGTGGGTGACCCTATAAAATTTTACGAACTGCAGGGCCTTGGCGATAAAGTGATAGATTGAGGGTGATATTTTACTATTTACGTAACACAATGCTTTGTGGACTTTGAACAATGGCCATAATCAAATTACATACGTATTATGAAATACCACAGATTATCATTTTTAACAATACAATGCTCATGATTACATACACGATTTTCTTTCCTGATGAGCAAATAATAACAACGTGGAAAATTACATGACACTTTCATATTCCTATTACTTTCCGTGTTGAAAGCTGTATAAAATATAATACATATTATGCTTCCTAAACAAAATAAAACGTGGTAAAGATAATGTCAAAGATTAACCCTGATTTTGCAACTCACCTCAAAGGGCACCTCATCAAATTGTTTTATACTTACTACTTGCAATTTCATCTTAATA
>JAITYZ010003726.1:0-10208 GCA_027744595.1 Paronellides praefectus
CCCTTTGAATTTCTGGAATTAGCATTTATTCATTTGAATTAAAAATAGATCGTCAAGGTTGTAGGCTTGAACATAAATTTGTAATTAGTTTTCACAAAGACAAAAATAAAAAATGAACTTTTATTTTTCATGGATAAAACTTAATGCAAGGCTAAAACTAAAACAGGCTGAGAGAAATATGTCCTAAGATTTTGAGAATGTTGTGTAAGATGAGCATTAATGAAAGTAGACGAATTTAATGCATAATATTACGTATTGTGAATCACTATTTGTGATTTTAATTATAAAAATAATATCGCATTTTGCACTTATTTCGCATTTAACGGATTCGTCAGTTGCATGGATTTGGATTCATATTTATAGTATTGATTAAATATTATAGTTACACCTGTAAGCATTTTCTCTGAAAGCAGATTAGAAGCATTGTAGTTTTTAGACTGGGACCCGCTTTGTCAACATGACACCTTATTTCTCCTGAAACTTTAACACATTACATATCATATATATAGCGATTCGTAACAGCTGTCAATTTGACTCTCTGAAAGGTTCCCAAAGGAGATTTTAATACACTATCGTATATTTTCAGCCAAATAAAATAATTATTTTTACAATGCATTCATTTTGGTGTCACTAGAGTGTATACATACCTATGTATTAACAAAATCATAAAAACGATTAAAAAAAGATCATCATTTTAAAATTTTAGCAACTCTCTGCCCAGCGTTATTGTTATTATCTTGTTTCCAATACTTGCTGCCCCTTCCAGATGCTATTTTCAAACTTTGTAGCAGTTGATATATTTAGCATCAATACGGCTTGTATCAGTTTGACCTAGCTTACTTTCCCTTAAAAGCTTTCTCCTTCCATATTATCCCTACAAGTGTAAGTAGATGCATGATCATGATTCTTCATGATCATTCACACGTCAGAGTTTTCTTGAGCAAAAACTGCGAGCTCGTGTGGTGAAAAATAATAAATTTTAGCACGAATGCCAAAAAGATGGCAGATGCACACAAGGCCAAGGATAAACCACATGCTCGTCAGCCCCATTCAATTCAAGAAAAATGTACATCCTCATGGTTTAAAAGCGACTAAGAAAGCTCATTCGTAATAGTAATAAGAATTTCGTATCATCTCACCTCTCGAATTTGGTATCAATATAAATCTCACCCACACATACTATACCAGCGTTTTGCTTTCCCTATTCCACTTTTTATCACATACTGTATATATATTCATTTATTATTATTCCATGTGTATACATGCCGATCTATGTGTTATGTATGTATTTGCTTCATCACATTATTATTTTCTCCCGTGCTGTGTTCCGTCTGAACAAACATTCTTGTTTGCTTCTCGGCCGAAAGTCGTTTTTACCAAGTATGGCCCAACAAGTTGTCGATCAACACGTTCGCCTTCTATGGAAAATAGATAACATGATTGGATGCAATAATGGTAAAGGAAATCCTAACTAGCTCTTTTCTGTCTTTCTCATCCACATCGTTAAAATTCAAGTGCTTTTTAGCTAGCTTCACTCAAATTTGTAGTGGTAAGGATTTCAAATTTGTAATGGGATTGATGGCTAAAAGAACTAAATCCTATGTCGATTATGGAACGAGACAACACACTGAAAAACGAACACGTGCCTCGGGTGAAAGTATTTATTTATACAGTGAGATATAGGTTATTAGCTGCAAAAGCTATACACTAGCTTCCATAAGTTCAAACCTTCAAGTTGCTGCAAAGCTCACCATTGAATTTAATGATTGTTATATATATCAGCATTGATACAAATTAAAGAGAGTTTTCACAATTTTTGATGATAGATATTAATCATGGGATTTGGAAATGCCTTCAACATACAACCGGTTAACGTTTTATTGTGTGACGTGAAATTTGCAGTGACCCACAAATATACGGTAAATAATGTATAATAAATAATAAACATTATAACAAACATAATATATTATATCTGAAGTATGACTGTTTTGCGCTAAAAAAATTAAATACAGTTTTTCGATAGTTCTTTCAAGTTTTTATCAACTAAATTGAAACTGATGATGATGTAGATAATGGTACTATAATATAGAAGGATATGCTCGAAATGTAAAAGTAAGTATCCTAGTTGCCTTGTAAAAATCCATCGTTCCGTACCTACTCAAAGATTCGAAGGAAAATTTGGAGACCATCTCATCTCAGATTACACACTTCCAACACAATAGCTGGATTTTTATGTATCCTTGAGTTCTTGGATTCTTATTTTTAAGAATACGTATGGGCACAGAATACAAGACAAAGTGTCTAAGGACATTAGTTCAGCACATTGGAAACCAATCATTCAACTCCCATTGTCAGGTCTTAAGTGTGTGCTTCTATAGAGGCATTTGTGTTATGCTCTTTGGTGGTACTCCAAAATACCAAGCAACATAAAACGAGACGACATGGCTGTTCTTCTTTGAACGCAAATCTTAGTGATTGTTCTGTCTCTTTCTATATTCCACAAAATCTTCTTCGTCAACACTCATACATCCAATTGTTTTTTCTCACCAATGCCATTCATTGATAAAGATCACCATGATGATCCTCTTGCCAAAAGCGGAATTTTAAGAAAACACAGCGAAACTACTTTCCCATATTTTTCTGTCTCGCACTTTCAAAAGGCAGCGAAGCTTGCTTAAACCTATCGAATTATATGTGTACCAGTTGGTATTATGGTACCTGACATGTTTTTCTTCACAAGATTCCCATCCATGTCATTGTTGTGTTAGCGTTAAGAGTATTTTTATTATGGATTTTTTCTACTTTTCTTTTACTTGAACACATACAGTCTTGACCTCCTTTCCCATTAAATAAGAGAACTGGCGAATACTTGCTTCTATCAAGCTGTGCATTGTTGTGGAATATTTATGTATTTGTACTTTTATTAAGTTGAGTACTTAGTCTTCAATTTCTTACTTTTGCTCAAAGTGCAACCTGATGAAAATGCAATACTTAAAACTTGATGACCTGAAAACTGATTCGGTAGCCTTACGAAAACCAGTTTCCAAGCATTTCTGGAAACAAAATGTCAATTAAAGATCATAGATTTGATTTCCAGAGCTTTTACTTTTGTCGTGTCATAATAATGTATGTATGTGTGCAAAGTCTACTTTTAAGGAAGGAACAACTTGATATGTTGTTACTACTTGTTACATGTACACATCTAGTTACATGGATGTTACTATTGCACAGACTGTGATTATAATTGTTTTGTCTTGTATGTGCCATGCATAATTAATTGACTCATTAAGTATTATCATTATGGAAAGCCTTAGTTTTATCGATCCCTTCTTAATTGATGCAATGAAACAATCAAGGTCTTAAAATAAGAATTTTTGTTTACCTGTAGTCAAGTTCCTGTGGAAGGGCTAGTGCGATGCTGATAAACCAAATAACCATCACCGTAATACTTGCTTCCCTTTTTGAGATCTGTATAGCTCGGAATGGATATATTATCGCTCGGTACCGATCCAACGCAATCACCGACAGTGTAAATACACTCACGTTGACGCTGAGTACCTTTAAAAATCAATCACACATTTTAATACGGATAGTTATGAAAATATTATACAGTCGTTGAAATATAAAGATGACGATGATGATATTATGTCATTAGAATCAAAATTCGGATTTTATTATGCATTAGTTTATTCCAATAATACGGATGACAAAAATCAATATCATAATAGATAACCACTCGTTTTGAGATATCACCAACATGCCATATTGAGTTGACATAAACCCTTTATCAAACGCACACAGAAACTTAGTTTTCTAAACTTTGCCAATAATGTTTTTTATTATACAACGAAGTAATCTGCCTGTGCGTTGTGTGTGATACTGTTCTCTTGTTACCCCGATCCAATGACACGACGGAAGGTAGGCCTTTCTAGTCGCAGAGGCGTGTTGTGCACGTTTTGCGGTCCACATCCTTGCTTTGCATTGAACTTTTTCTCACTGTTTCTAAACGACATTTTCATACATGATTATGTAGGAAGTAGAATAAGGTAGATAAAATAGGATAAAAATTTTGCGCAATATTCTTTTCCTCTCATCTCCACACTACATTCTGACCACCTTTTTGTGTGGGTTTAAATTCTTGCTTATGGTGGGCCTATACTATACAGTCACAGTCATGATTATTTAAAAAAAAACCTTATAAGTGCATCTTTTTTGTTTACAAGAACAGTGTTATCAAAATTGGATATTCTAGACATGAACAGACTTCCATTTCCATAATGTATACATTTTGCACTTTCGTTTTAATATTCCACTATATTTTTATTGCGGATTTCTCAAAAATATATTTAGGTATTTCTTTTTGAAAAGTAAATTTGCTAAAGTAAAGTAAAAATGTCCTTTGAAAATATGTTTTTGAAAAACATCTCTCTCTGCGTTGTAAATTCAAAAGCTTTCATCTTTTTGAAGGTTAGTGCTTTACTTCGATTAAAAATACCTTTTTTGGAATGAACCTAAAAATCATCGTATCTCTTACAAAATTGTTTAAAACCTGGAATTAGTAAATACTGAAATCTGGACAGCTACAATCGTTCTTGACCTCATTAACAATGGACTCGTTTTTACTTGATATTGTGGGTGTTCATAATGAAAATGCATTTTTGGGCTCCATGCAGTGAAACCTTTTGTGCAAAGTCATTGTATTGAATATAAGAAGGTCTAAGGAAAAAAAGCCAATAAGAATACAAAATTCCGGAGTTTTGAGATCTAATAACATGTATTATTACGTAGCTGATAAGTTTAGCTAGTATTGACTTTTACATGATTGACGTTGGTTGCGTCTGTCAACTCTAAATGCACTCCAAGTTACTTAAAAGTCACCATATACCCCCATTTCCTATAAAATATGGACTAGTAGAAGCCTATTAGTTTCCTGTGTTCCGGTGGTATCGTTTCCAACCGTTTTTACTCCAACATACGAAAGCTCATTTGAAAGTTATCATTAAGTAACGAAAGAAACAAAAGTGTTACTTTGGTTTCAAGCCATCAGTAAAAAAAAGTTTCGTATTTAAAAGAAAGGAAGGTAGTCCGATAGACATCTCAATGTATATACCTACTCAGCCTTATATGTTTATCTGTTTGGGTGAAAGCAAGATATTGCCTTCCATGAAAATGCAATAAAACTTCTAGTCAAATATATGAAAATTCTGGCAACAAATTTTCTGCATGTTATGAAAAATGCTTGATTATCATCATCGTCATCATCAGCTCCAACGCAATATTATATGCTTCAACTCATCGTTCACTTTCACCGTCGTTTTTTTATAGATTTGATTTATTTTGGCAGATTTAAAAAAGTCACAGCAAATTCAGCATACTGACATGCGTATTTATTCGTACGAGGAAAACTTGTTTTCGTATGAATACATGGAAAAGTGGGAACATACATAGGTAGGTCCATATAATCCAAAAAGAAAGTATAGTTAAGCCATCGTACTTCAAACACTATACCAGATTATCTGGAACGGATAACACTCGTTTCCAAGCTTTTCTGAGAATTTACTTGGAAAGTATCATATTGTGAATGATGGATTAAAGATTGGCTTATGTTAAAGTAGCTGTAGCAAAATTAAGCATTTACTAATTATACCACAGGTTGATCGTACAGTTGATATCGGTGGTATTGGTGGTAACAAATGTATATATACCACTTCTATGTACAATAAAGAAAAAATATCAAATCGTAATTTGGCTCTTACCCATACTACACCGATTCATTACTATTAGGGGCGGATAGAGAATAATCGTTTGTCTGGAACTTACTGGAATGGAATAGCAAACAAAGCAATTATAATATCTGCCAGGGCTAAGTTTGCTATGAATAAGTTGGTCTTGGTACGCATCCGTCTTGAAACCTGCAACACACAATTGTTTTAACACATTTTCGTCAACATCTACAACTCTTTATAATTTAAATGGCACACAGTCTACAAGCTACGTTGTATTTTTTAGCATGTGTGTAATCTGAGGATGCTTTTTCATGATTATGATCTATTTCAAATGAACCAATTTGAGCATGTAAAAGCGAATGCTCAATTGGTTTAAGGGAAAGCGTGTCAACGATATCATTTATTCTGATGTACAATTTAGTCAAAGTACATTTATTCAACTGCAAGTGGAGAGTTGACTGTTTCAACAGCAAAATGGACAAGTAATAAGTAATGACTTTTTACATGTGTCCAGCCGTTGGAATTTCAACGACGTAACACCAAATACACTCAAAATGTAAGTTGATTTATATTTTTTACAACATTTTGATAGCAAACCAACGAACTTATCGTTATGTCTATGAATTTTACCACGAAAGGAAACCTTGTAGATCTGCTACAGTAAATGAGTAAAAGATCTGCTACACTACTATGTATAAATGAAACACACTGGAAAACAAACGGAAGAACATTTTTAGGTTATGTACAAATAAAGTCTGCTTATCCATTATATGGATTACTCACTTTTATATAAGGTATGTATATTTATTTCGGAAACTAGACAAAAGAAGGACGTACGACGGAGCATCTGGAATTAAAAAACATGATGGACGCCGTCATTTCATTGGACGGACAACAGGTCTTTGCAGGGGTTTAGGGCATATGCTCCCCGGGCAGATTCTCCCCTAAATTTGCTCCCGGGCCTTTTGCTCCCCTACGGCACATGCTCTTCTAGGGCATTTGCTCCCTTTGCTACTCCTAGCATTTGCTCCTCAGGCTCTCTGCTCCCCTGGAAAATAACAGAAGTGCCTGCGTTGGTCTATTTGAACTATATTTTATTTTATGTCAAAAAACGAGGTTGAATTCACACAAACCCCCTTGCCTAACTACACACCGATCATTATTAATTGACCGCTATTTAGGATAACCTGAGATCCACCCTAACAAACGTAATCATACCTAACCTAGAAGACAAAACCAACGAAACGTGCAAAAAACTAACAGAAAACCGAACCTACAAACATAACTAAAACCTAACCTAAAACCCGTTATTCGTCGTCGCTTTTATGGGAGCAAAGGGCAGGGGAGCAATTTTCAATGAGCAAGGGCCGGGGAGCCAGTTCCCGGGAGCGAAGGGCCGTATTCCCTTTGCAGCATCCATTTGGTTATTAATCCCTGTGAAATGTGACAACTGACAACATAACTGGCACTCTAACAAGAGCAACTAAATGAGGTAGTAAACGGTGAAACGTCTTCGTGTTTTATCATACCAATAATATCAGAAGTAGATTATGAAGTAGAAGATGTACATATGGAAGTGAAAGATACCAAATGAAGATGCACGTCGTTTTTATTTCTTTGTCTGACGCATATTTAGAATTATTTTTCTTACGTTATTGGCATGCAGTGTGCAAATATCGTGCCAGTAAATGTGCTACAAACTTTGCTAAATTAGCAACCCAACAAAGTAGAGTTAACAATGAAAAATACATGACACAGACTGCAATACATTTGGAATATGATCTTTAGTAGTATGTCTTCTCGTGAAAGAAGTTTACTTTGAACTATAACTATATATTGGTGTCAATCTACTATCGTGACAAATTTACTGTGGGAAATATTTGCTTCCCAGAAAACTAATAAGCGATCCACCAAAAAGTTCAATTTATTTCATTTCAGTTCAAACTGAAATCACTTTGTAACCTAAAGTTAATGAAATTTTTGACGAGTTCTGTACAAGACATTTTTAATTTTCGTTTACATATGATCTCTCTGTCACTATGTCATAAATGTGAAGTAGAGAAAAGAAGCACCGATTGATTTTTTTAGCAATGTCAGCAGCAAACTTTACTGCATTCTTAAGTTGTTGAGTTGAAGGACTTTGCTGATGCATCTATTTAGTGAAAATTCGAGAAATATAAGCCCGGTATGACACCAACATGAGTAAACTCTTCACAGAATACAGATTACGGCTACTGATAACTTAACTAAACGTTGTCAGCAACATTTAACAAGCTTTTATTTAATTCAATTTTTAATATATACAAGCTTAAATATTATGTACGTAGGTAGGTATGTTTCTTATAAATTCGAGTCGACGAAATTGCCGGTTTCTTGGAACTACGGATCCGAAGAAAGATTTGAGTTTTCACGCTTATCGGTTGGGTGTGTTGGGGAGTTTGATAGAGAGACAGTTACTCATAACCCGTTTCCCCCATCCTGTCCCAATGAAAAGTTTGCGATGACAACATTATGCAAAAACTGGGGATATATATAAATCCTTGGAGGGAAATAGAGTGGAAACTATATGTAGTCCGCACGCGTGCATTGCTGTTTGTTTTATGCATGTGATTGTGGGTGATATAATCTGCGTGACAGTTAGTGGGAAAAGAGACAGCCGTGACGATGCTGGCGGTAATGTTGGAAAGATGTGCTTCCAGTAAATTCATTCCCTCGATTTGTACAGACATACATTGTTTTTTTCCAGATATGTTATTGGGGAACATTTTAGTTTCGATCCGGAGAAACTTAATTCTTGGCATGCCTACACGTGCGTTTCTTTTTGCACTTGGTTCACTCACATTCACATCAAAATGCTGTAAAAATTGAAAGTTGAAAAATGCATACCTACGCGAATTGAATATAGAATACGTGATATAAGCACACAAGTCGAGTCATGTTTTAATCGATCCTACACACCGGATGAAAATCAATCCAGAAATGCGCAATGGGGAATAATATCCCAGCTTCACAATGATAGGGAGTCTTAAATAAGGCAGATTTTCCAAATTATTTTCACGGTTTAACACTTTAAAATGGTACATACAGTGGGATAACCTGTTCAGTTAGTAATTCCCTATACTAGTGATTTGGCAACTACATGTTGTTAACTAACATCCCCATATAACCAATTTATATAGGTATTCGCAAAATTGAACACATATCTACATGCATGCAAATATATTTCCCTTCTTCCGGTTCATTTTTTATTTTCCTTTCACCTTCCTATGTTCCTATTGTTTGCAATAAGAATATTTATCTCTCTGTTCTAGTGACCTTTCTTGTTTTCTGCAAGGATGAATTCTTTTTCAGAATCCTTTGAGAGATTCTTGTATGATGGTGCATAATGCATGATACGATCGCTAGTCGCTAGTTACCACCGCCACTATCAACAACCAACCCCAGCCAATTTGTATGCTTTCTTTCTGGCATCTCCCTAGTATTAATAATACATGTTTACCAAACTCGCATACATTATCTGGAAGGCTAAAATGCTTTCGTTTGCAGTTTTTTCTCCTGCTTTTGGCTGATTTCACTTTCCACCTGTCGTTCTCTATTTGTTCGTGGATATCAAGCAAATACAAAGACCAAAGGCAGAGAGAATGCAAAGTGGTACGACAAGTCTCTTCCTGCTGATGATGGCGACAGAAATGGATAACATAAAATACCTTTGTGTTTTGTACTTTGCATTTTCATGATCTGGGACATTAGAGAAACAGAACAACTTTCTATTTTTCGGCTTTCGGGAACAACTAATAGGTAGCAAGCGGTATTTCAAATTGTCAGTAATACTCTGGTATGGGCATAAAAGGCATTTAAATCCAGACGTAAAAATGAAAAACAAATCAATTTTATTGTTGTATGATCTCTGCGTAACCTCGATTTTCAAAACCTCATCTATCATCATTTTATTTGATCCTTTGCTTCAACCCTCTTTCATTCTGCCACTCAATGTGCCATAAAGTGTATTCCAATCATGTACCACACAACATTAAATTCTATACCACAATTTCTTCTTGTGGGTATGGTTGGTTGGAAATTTGTTCCAACAGAGCTCATTTTTTAAACTAATTCATTGCGTCACGCATTTACGCACAAGACATGTGGAAATGTAAAAGTTTCCAAAACTATACCCCTTTAAGGTCAACTGTCAAAAAGTGGAAGAATTATAGTTTTCGCCCAAATTTAGAAGGGGTCACCATATCTTTTGCATATGGACATAATAAACTGAAATGTAAATTACAATTTGACCTTTTAGTAATTTCTTTACAAAGTCACTCGGCTGTGAGATAAACTGCCGCTAATATAACGATGGTTCGCTTCATACTAACCGTTGCTTTATGTCAAACATATAAAAAATAAACCTGTTTAAACCGGGAATAAGTAACTACCGAAAGCAGAACTGCTAAAACGAAACAAAAATCGTTTTTGAAATTTTTGAAA
>JAITYZ010003727.1:0-10467 GCA_027744595.1 Paronellides praefectus
CGCAACAGCAGCAGCAGCTTTGTTTACCACAAGCAATCTTACCGAAACCCATGTAGCTAGTGCTATTGCCACTTCAACAGCTTCGTCGGAAGTGGTAGCAGCAAAAGCCACTGCGAAATCCCCGTTGACAACGTATGCACCCGAGGTTGTTCACACTCCCCAACACATTCTCGAAAATGTGTCTGAGAGGAGGGTCACACAAGAACAACAGGTGGCTGCAGAATTGCAAACCGCTAAGGAATCGCTTGTTACTCATTCCACTACCAGCAGTAGTAGTAGTACCAGTACCCAGATACAATCCTCGCAGCACAAGCCAACACCATCGTCATCAACTTCCAGGCATATTATGGAATACGAATCTGTTGTAACAGAGAGACGTATTGACTTGCAAAGTGAAAGGCGTAGTTCCACACCAGAGCAAACGGCATCCGAGAAGAAAAAACAACGACTATTTGGACCGACAAAGTTGGTAACGAAAAAGCAAAAGGCCTTCCGCTACTCTGTACCAGATTTGGAATATCAAATTCATTATGCAGAAATGCCTCGACCTCGCTCAGCACCGGCAATAATTACATCTGAAGTTTTCGTCAAAACATTAGATTTTGTTTACTCGCAAAAAGGACAAATACAAGAATCCTACAGTTATGGGGAGGGAACACAAATGTTCATAGGCTCCTCCACGGAGGAATCTTCAGCAGCCCACACTCATACGACACAGTCTTCTGTGAGCGGGGGCGTAAGCCCGCCAAGTGAGTCAAAAGATTACCTTCAGGCTGAACAAGGTGGCCACGAAATGCGGCTTAGCTCTTCAGGTTCATCAGGAGGCGAAGCCGTTCGAAGTCACGAAATTTCTGACGCATCCTCTGTGAAATCGGACTATTCTTCACATAAACAACCATCATCAGCAGGTGGAAGCTCCCCAAAAGAAAAGATTTCTGATGAAGGGAGTGAATCAATCAGTCGCGCCTCCTCCGTTTCTGGAGGTTCAGTGGATTCTCCACAGGTCTTGCAAAGGAGTCAAAGTAATAGTCACAGCAGTCAATCTGGAGGTAGCGTTGCGAGTTATGCATCACCTGCCGTTGGCTCTGCACCCATGTCAATCTCGTCGGCATCTCAGTCTGAGCACTCTTCCGGTGGGAGCGGAAGCAAAAAAAGTTCTCGATCTGGTTCAGATACATCTTCAAAATCAGTTTCTCTAAAGTTATCCACCTCTTCAGCCTCCTCCAAATCCAAATCTCAATCTAGCTCCAGCTCTATGACTTCGGTAACACATTCCTCTCCTAGTAAGGGTTCGTCTAATGTTACATCTGAGGAAGGTAGCGGGTTAGTTGCATTAGGGGGTGCGGGTGCTGGGTCAATGGGCTCAGGAACACAATCACGATCCTCTTTGGCATCATCACCCATCTCAATCTCTGGCTCGGAGTCGAGAACGTCGGAGTCCACAGAGTTGCAAATCACTAGGTTGTCTCCGCCTCGAGTAGATTCCAGTGGGCAATATCCCACAGTTGTTGAGACACTTTCACCCTTCATCCAATTCACGTACTCCGTGAAAGGTAATTACTGATAAAAATCAATCAAATCACGAAAATCCAATTCAAAACCGTTATTGAAATTATTTGCAAGTTCTCTTTGGTTTCTGTTATTTTTTTCATTGCACTTTTTATCAGCAAATTGTGAGGTTTTTACGTGAAATATGCTATAAGTTTTATGACTTCCTGTATAAGCCGTCGTGTCTCAATCCCAATCAACTACATATTCAACATTGTATATAAATACTTTAAATACATCTAAACTCTAAACCAACCATTTTACACAAAATCCCCTACTAATTAAATCTCACATCAACAACAAGGATGCATTATAGATTTCACATGTAAAAACGTCTCATCGTTCACTTGTAATTGATAAGTAATTTTAAAACATACTCGACACACTGGCTTTTGTTCGAAACGGAATGTTTGCATTATTGTTACTTAATTTAACTCGGAGTAGTGTCAAATATATATGCATCTCTAAAGTTTAGCTATACAGCAGGTTCTATATATATATCTGATACAACACTCACTATTTCAAAACCATTAAACTGTATAGTAATAATAATTAGCAGGGTATGGCAATTTTAGTGAGCAAAATGCATTTTGTAGATTGCTTGCACGTTTTTAATTCATAAATGATGTTTTTATTTATTTCATTATTAATATATAAATATTCCCAAAGTTCAAATCATAAAGCAATATCAGTGAAATGGACAAGATTACTATTGTACAAATACCTGTTCTCAACTGCTACTTTCTCCGTTCCCCTTTCTTCGCCCTTTCATCTGTGTGCACTCATACCATCCCGAATGAAATGAAATTTATTGATATTATCATGTTAATATTATTTATTAGCATCCGCCGTGACAATTTGTTTGCAAACCTCTTTTGTTTTGAGTCGCTACAAAGTATTTTTTCATTTATGTTTAAACATATAAGTATTATATATATATATATTATTTTAGCGCTCCGGTGCATAATTATATTTTGTTTGCTTTTTTTCTTTAATAATTTGTTATGAAATTTCGTTTTAAAGGTTTTAAGAAGATAAATGAAAATCTATAACTAAAGATATACATTGATTCGTCATCAGGTGAAGAAAGCGAAAATCCTGACCCCGACCATTCTGCTTAAAACGTAAAAACCAAATAAAATTTTCAACATAAATTACCCTCGCTACTATGAGAATCAGCCAAGATATGGCTCACTGTGGATCGGGGAATGAGAATGCTAACAATCGTCCAATTCCAACAACTTTAAGACCCGAGTCCCCACCAGGGGGCGAAGAAAGTGCTTTAACTGACACTGAAGACTTGGATGAGGCACGGTCACCTCTAATCCAGTCTCCCGCAAGCCCTACTACAACTAACTCTAATAACTTCACCAGCACCACCAATGCATTAAATGTACCCAATAGACGAAGAAACAGTGATGACGGGGGTGTTACTGATACCGAGGTAATGTCTGAAAATGAGGAAGAACCGTCTTCAGTGCCGCCAGCAGAAGAGGACATGAAATATCCAGGAGCGTCTGAGGAAATGGACAATATTTTGCGAAATTACGGTAATGAAGGTGAAGTGTGTATTCAGGACAGCTCTGGTGATCAAGTCACAACATCAAGACACACCGTATCCAGACTCTCCATCTCCGGCGCCAGCAAAGTTAATGCTGATGAGGAGGAAGCGTTAACTGATGTTGAGGAAATGGAAGGCGATGGAGAGTTTGAAATAGATATTATCGACACAGATGCTCCAGGATTTTCTCCAACTGCTCATGGCTGCTTCATTGAATTAATGTCGGGTATTGACCAAGGAAGAGATGAAGTTACCATTACTGAAAAAGACCCTAATGAAGAACCACAACAACAAGAGAGGAAGTATTCTTTGATTGAATTTCTGCAAACAGAAGAAGTGCTAACGGATGTGGAATCCGTAGAGTCCAGCCCAAAAAAGACGAGAGTCCTTTCTGTAGACGAAAGTGCTTTTTATCAAGCCCGTCTTCCAACTCCTGAATTTGCCGTTGATCCCATGACAGATGAGGAATCACTAGAAGACGAACACATTCATATTAAAGGAACCAGGTCTTCCCTTGCTCCTGGATGTCCTCGATCAATCACCCCGTCAGATTGTGGAGACGAACGTTTGTATGAAAACGTGACAGATGAGGAAGGCGATGATGATGAGCCAAAGAAAAATACTGTCAACTTTGGAAATGGTTTGCAAGTTGGCGAAGTTGATCAGGGAGCCCTGACGGATTGTGAAGATATGCAAGATTCGGGGGATGATGTTGTTGACGATGATGGGGACGAATGGCGACCTGTCAAGTCTACATCTGGAATGGATCTGGACCAAATATTTCAAGCTAATGTTGCTGCGGCTCATACAAATGTTACTATGAAGGATCAAGAGCCCGAAGAGCCATATCCTGAAACACCCACCGACGATGAAGAAATTCATTGCAAACTAATTGATTCCCGAACACTTACCCCACGTCTTGTAATCTACAATCACAAGGACCAATTAGCAATAGAATCAGAAGATGAGGGCATGGGTGGGGGCGCAACTGATGTAGAGGATTTTTCTGCTGTTGACGGTGATGATGCAGTAGAAGGGCCTCAAACAGTAGTTCAATCCGAAGCGGATGCAAAAGTTATGCAAGAAATGATGGATGCGCACTGCATCTCCATCTCAGTGCAAGAATCAGAAATTCTGGAAAATGGAAAAAGTGATCACGATGAAAGGAGAAATTCCAAGGGTCCAGACACTGAAACAGAAGAATTAGGGGAAGTGAATGAAAAAAGAAGCTCCGTAACAAGGACATGTATTCCAACAATCATAATCCCTGAGGGAAACGAAGCAAATTCCTCGGGAGGGAACATGATTCGAAGGAGGGGAAAAAAGAAACACGCGAAAAGAAGTATTTATTTTTTTTCTAATTCGCACAGAAAAAAATCAATAAAATGATCGTCTAATTGCTATTTTTATTATATATTGTGTTCACGCTATTATATTTTACTTTGTTGATATTGTAATTGTATAATTTTGGTTTGTAGTAGATGTTAGTAATTATTATTGTCAGCTTGAGCTTCTTAGAGCGATCACAGAGTCATTAAGTCAGGGATTGCTATATACTTCACCAAACAACAAACTATCTATATTTTCATCCTAAAGTTTTCGTGAAATAATTATAAGTTTTTCACATTATTAAAAGGTAAAATGTACTTTGTAGAGTATAGTAGACAATTTATTGAAGTACACAACGACAAATATATCATTCGTCTATACTTTGAAAATTGTACATACACGAGTTGAAGTACATTATATGTAGTTTTATTTATTTTATACTCTTTATCCCACTTGTATTTCCAGAACGTGACTCTGCACAATCACAATTTCCTGAAGATGAACTCAGATCAGGTAAGTAGTATATTATTGTGTTTCGTTTTGTTTACAAATTTATCTTATTCAGGAGGAATTAGTAATTGAACTGGACATACACAATAAAAATTGATATATAATTTTAAATCAATTTAGTGCTCACTCAAAAATACATTTTTTATTTTCTTTTTTATTATTATTTTTTTTCTCACTTTCACTTTTTTGTGCTTGCGTTGGCCATCGGTGGTATGGTGCTTTTGATATTGCATGCTTTGGGGTTGGGTTGCAAAATGCAAAACTATACTAGTCAATCTGTTGTGTCAGGAAACTTAATTAACTATATTGGGTTTAACATAAAAATACGAGGGTCACGAGGAGTTGAACTTCATTTGCAATAAGTATTTAGCTCATTTTTTCAACTGTGTACATAATAATAGGATGTCATAAGAGAAGCTTCAAACAAGCTCAACGCATACATTTTTAAAAATGGCTAATTGCGATACAAACTTTTAAGTGCTTGTTTAAATGAGCATTTTAAACTAGGCATTAGTGGTGAAGGGGCATTTTATTTGTACATTTTTTTTGTTATAATTATATTATTTATATATTATTGTTACAAAAACGAAGACGTGCAAACTCCTCCATCCACGTCACCAACAACATTTTACGAAACTGTTGCACCGAATATCTGCGTAAGTCCTGGACCAGGAGCGCATGATGACTTATTTCGTCAACATGGAGCAAAGAGTCCATCTGTGATTTACGATACTAGTGAGGATGGAAAAGCAAGTCCTATTCATGCGGAAATAAAACTGCTTGTAAGAACTTCAGAGAATGGTAGAGAAAGTGTGGAAATAAGGAGTCTGAAGGAGGTCGTGGTGCAGCCACCGGCTGCAGCTGCAGGAGCATCTCAAACTTCATACATATCATCATCTCCTCTTCCTTCAAGTTCCCCCCAGTCTCCTACAAAGCGTACGCTTAGTCCAAGTGATACTAAAATTTATGAAGACGACGTAGATGAACGGGTCGAGTCACCCATCCTTACTCAAAAATTGGTCGTTCGCTTTCAAGAAGGTGATCTTTCTAAGTAGCTTTTGCTTGTGGTGAAAAGTGTATCCTTTGAATATATAGCTTGTATAACTTGTTCAACTCAAAACTCTGCCAAATTTTGTGCTGTTATGTGTATGTATCTTATACTATAATATGTATGTTATGCGTGTAGAATACTTCTCATCCGCTTCCTCTGAGCCAAGTTAACTTTTAGAGCTATGGGATATCGCCAATCTGCTCCTAACTTTCTTCTTGCGAAATGCAAACTCATTTAACGACGCGTGAATTTCTTTCCTAACAAGCCATCTCTGTCAAATTAATCTTATCAACAAGATAATGTTTTATCTCTCTTTAAACTTTCTTCAACTCTTCTTCTCACATTTTCCCTTATTCTTTAACATAAAATATATTTAGCAGTATATATAATATTTTCAAGACTATACATTTTCTCCATTTACCTTTTTAGTGTAACACAAATTGACACAGTACATGATACAGAGATACTTATAATAATAAAACCTAATGTAGGTAGTTCATGATGAAGAAGCATGGAAATTAGTTATTCTGAACCTAGTATCATCATCGATTTGCAGATCCTGCCCATGTAGATAGAACAGAAGTAATCCATACATACACAGAAGTAGCAAGTTCCCCATCCCCCACACCAAAAGTATTCCAGGAATGTTTGCGAACCACAACTACAACGACCACTAGAACTACCAAGGTTTTGTCCCCTAGAAGAGGACAGGATGAACAGAGTCCAATACCTGGACGGGGTGTAGAAATAACAGAAATCCTATCCGATGATGAAATCGAGTCAAATATTATTCCAGAACAACCTGAGACTGTCACAGAAATTGAGTCACATACCATAACACAGACACAACTACAACATCCCAGCAGCAAGCCGGAGAAAATATTGGAAGAAAGTGAGGAAGAATCGGAACAAAAAGCTTTTGAGGTCGAGGATGAGAGCCTTACAAATCAGACTCCCATTAGTCTTGCCTCAGGAGACCAATCGGTAAGAGTCGAAGCATCTCCCAACGGTCATGATGTCGACACTTCAGAGCTCATTACTACTACAAGGATTTATGGGAATGAAATAGTAGACGATATCATAACTGAGGCCATTTCAAGAGTTAATGATATACCACCTGAAGAAGAAGAAAATGATGAAGAAGACATGGTGGAATATGAAGAACAAGAGCAACAATATGAAGAGCAACAGCGAAATGAGCCTGAGGAAATCGAACAACCAATTGAGCAAGATGATTATGAGGAAATTAATGTGAATCAGCCAGAACTTAGTGATGTCATTAACGACGAAACTGAACCCGATCTGCTAGACCCAGACTCTGAGGAACCATCCAGCAAGTCAGATCCCATTTGTGTATCATCTCCTGCCGCTGCTGACGAGGAAGACGCTTCGCTTTCTCTTGCTCCTGCAGATGCAGAAACTAGTGCGTTTGAAACTGGAGAAATTGAAACTGAAGCTGATCCTGCTGCTCAAACAGCTGGCGCTTCTTCCACTGGCGCTCCAAAGAAAAATAAAAACAGGAAAAAGAAAGGAAAGAAGGGTGGTGGTGGTGGTGGAAATGGAAATTGATTTGCAATCTTCGTAAGATTTTTTATTTTATTTTTTATTTTATTTCTAATGTGTTGTTTTTCGTGAAGATTGATTTTCATAAATTCATAAATATGTTTGTTGTATTGCCATTTTGCTTCTCATGGTCTTCCGATTTCGAGTGTGTTTTAATCAGTTTTTATTCTCGATTAAGTGTGATTATTAACTCGGCCCATTTTTCATATACATTATTTCAACAGGTCGCATACATACATACTCTGGCAATCAAAATTATTCAGGTGATGTTAATTCAAGGTAGCATAATTTGTGTAGGTCATCATCATGTTACATGACAATATGTGTAGGTAATATATGTGTTTTATCATACTCATTTGCTTTTGTACTACTGGGGGTATCCTGTGGAAATTAATTTTGCTCTTTGTATCGCGTATCCGTATTTTTGTCAACTTGATTTAATGTAAAAAAATGCATGCCATTATAACCAAAGGCTTTGTCAAGCCAGTTATGGATTTTTTGGAAATCGTATAAAACCTCTACAAACGTATATGTGGTTAATGTGAAGTTTGTTGAAAACACTTCCAATTTTTTTAGAAAATATCATTCATATAAATTATGATTACAATTTACAACTGTGATTCAAGTGCCCTTATACTTTATGGATAGTGAATATATTTACCTCTCTGTGTGGAAATTTTTGAAAGTTGCACAAAATGCTACATTACAATGGTATGATTATGCGTGTATGATTTTAATTATTTTAAAACACGAATTATATTTTAACGTTATTTTAATAGTTTAAGCGTTTATCTACAACGTCTTGTCCTGTCTTGTGCCACATATATTTTATTTTGCTATTGTTGGTATGTATGTGTGAATATGTTGTATTTGTACTTTACAATCATTCATTAGTTTAGTGTTTAAAGAGACAAAAGCATCCAGTGTCAGTGTAAAGTGCAGTGTACTTATAATTTTTATTTATTGCCGATTTGCAGCATTGTACATATAAAAGACAAAAACTGGCAAGTCCAGGAAAATATACACGCCACATTTTGTGTGTCACCCTCTTAGCAGAAGTTTATTGTGATTTACTTCAAGATATATTAAATTCATTTATATTTAACACTTGCGTTTTCACACTAATTCCAAACTAACTGTAGGTTCTCGAGACATGTCGTCTGATGTGTCAGCGTCGCCGTCAAGAGTTGTGGATAATGTTGGCACTTTCACCGAACGACACAAATTTTGGAAGGAAAAGGATGAAGAGGAAATGAAGAAAAGGGAGTCGGTCACATCTATCGAAGACTACACGCAAGGTTTTGACAACTCTGGTTTTGCTGGAGCTGAGACTATTGACACAAGAAATGTTGTAGTAGAACAACCAATTCCACCACAACCTCATCGAACTCCAAGTCCTTACGAAATAGAAAGAAGCAAGGAGGCAATATTCCTTG
The DNA here is from genome assembly GCA_027744595.1 of Paronellides praefectus. Lineage (NCBI taxonomy): Eukaryota > Metazoa > Arthropoda > Collembola > Entomobryomorpha > Paronellidae > Paronellides > Paronellides praefectus. Next base: position 8,999 of record JAITYZ010003727.1, read on the forward strand.
ATACGGACGATCCCGAACAGGAAGAAGAAGTACAACTTGAAGATCTGGTGCAATATCAAGTTAGACAAGACGTCATGGAGCCACAGAGATCACCTGTCGAGGTACCACCACCACTACCAGAAAGGAAAGTTCTTTTCCAGGGAATGTCCTCTTCCTCTGAAAGGTCCATCAGCATTGATTCAGAGCGGCAGTTAAAAGAACAAATTAGCAGGGAAATATTCGAATCAGAGTTGTCAGAACGAATCGAAGCACTTGAGCCCGAAAGCAAGAGTTTGATTCAAGAAGAGTACGAAATTCGAGATGACAGTCCCTCAGGGGATGACAAAAGTGAGACTGAGACAACGGAGAAACTTCAATCTTCCCTTATGTCAGAGGAAAGATTAGAAGACGTTAGAAATGTTGCATCAGCACTTGTTTCAGAAATCGAGTCTACTGTTGAGAGAAAGTTGGAAGGGGTAGAACTGAAAACATCAGCCCCATCCAGCGTCGACATCACCGATGAGGAGCTTATGTCCACTGGTGGCTTGTCATCCCCCGAAATTCAAAGATCATACAGGGTAAGACGACCCTCAATTTTTACTACCCTTTTAAAAGTTATATAAATGTTTAAATGAACCACCATATTCGAATTACTGATCCCATTTGATGTTACATGATACAACATATAAAGACTGTAGGTATATATGTATGTATATATACCTAATAGGTTATAACTCTGAGACAAACGAAAAAAAAAGTCATAAAAAACAAAAATATCGAAAAATCATTTCAGCATTTTATTGGAACTTGTAATATAAAATCGTTGTCCTTTATTGTGATTTTCTCTTTTTAATTGAATTTGATAATTTAATAGAAACTAAAGCGAAGCAAAAATATTTAATATCGACAGAAAATATACTTTTTTCATTGTTTACTTTACTTCATTTTAAGAAAAGTTTCACTTTAATTTTTTTTAGAAAACGAAATTTGTAGCAATTCTTGGAAATGTCTCGCTTTCCCCAAATTAACAATTAATATAAAAGTATTGTGTAAGTAAACGCTTATTACTAGTTGACTTTTCTTAAACACTTCTAAACAGTTTACGGGACTTTAAGAAAGAGAAAGTTCAACTTGCATTGGTTGGTTCATGGGGGTAGCTCTTTCACAGAGTGATGATAATGCAATGATTGGTTATGTGCTTGTATAAAAGTCGATATGAATATACATACATGCTATTATCCGGAAATGTTGGGTTATATCTATAAATGATTGGGATTTTTATTTTAATACTTGTGCAGTTGGATGGAACTGAAATACAAGAATCAGGAAACGAACTGCCAACTGGAAGCTCTGTTGGTGGAACTGAAACTGGAACACCCGACACTCATGCCGTACGCTCATCATCATCAGGAGAATTTTTCACCGCGCATGACGACAACACGATCAAGAGTTCGTCGGATGAACCGTCACGTCCAAAATCATGGGATTCA
>JAITYZ010003728.1:0-11367 GCA_027744595.1 Paronellides praefectus
TATATATTATATATAATATATATGAACCATATAATATGGTGTACGAGCACTGTCATCATATTCCATAATGTAAATACATATATTCCAGGTAGCTAATTTTTCATTACACATTTATTTATTTAACTGCATAATTGCAGTAGGCGTTAACTGTGATAATTGAAATGTGTAATGCGCTTATACGACGTGCCAATAAAGAATGCAAGCAATGCAGTTTGTTAGATAATATTCATGACGGCAAATTCTAGATAAGCATTATAGCAACTACCTAGTATGTAGTTAATATAAGTCACTTTCTGTCTACTATGTATTATATTTTTCCTTGAAAATGATTATCACTTCTCACTCAATTTTTCACCATAGCTATTGAAGGGACTTCTTAGACATGTCTAGTAATCATCATACCCCTTATTCAAATATACATACAATGGTTATAGTTAACGTTAAATGCTACAAAAAACAAGTGCAGAATACTAATCATAACTTTTTATTAACTAAACAACAATGATATTAACCAGTTCAATTTGCGGTATACACAGGAACAAACTAAATTTACTTGTTCTCTGTACAAAATAGGGAAACAATTTTTATCTTATTCTCTTGTTATAGATAGGTGTGTAAATTGGAGGAAACCACTCAAGAGTACAAAAATGTTTTTTGTGGATGAGCTTCACATTGCAGCCACACATGTAGATTTTCAAAAGTGACGATATTCAACACATTGTAAAAAAGTGATACCTGTCATCATTATTTCGACAAGTTATCGAATCGTAATAATTATTGATCTAATTTGACTTGTTTTCTTGTTCTTAAGAGTCATTTATTACTAGAGTGACGTGGTGGAGTAGTCTAAAAAAAATGGAATAGTGACACAAAGAAATAAAAATAAGTGTAATTGACACGCCAATTCATTTGATTCTTGTTGAATAAAAATACAGCAAAAAACTGTACCACAACTGTAAACTGTATCTATTTCAAAATTACTTGACAGTCAATCATAAAAACTACTTTGTTGGTCAGTCAGCTCACAGTCAGTAGAACAAAGTCAAGCGGTTGTATTTATACACATATATTATGTGGCACGGCTATGATGATGTGGTGTGAGCTTGGAAATTTTATGTCAGGAAGGAAGTTAGATGATGTTCTTCCATCATCACTTTTCACGCTCATCATCATCATCTCAAACAACACAGCGAAACAGAGGAAGTGCGCATTTGCGTACGTACGTACATAGGTTTAGCTGATTCGAGTTTTTTATATTATTATTATCGTAATCATATTATACTTATCACCAGGTAAAAAAAAGGCTGTAAAAGACCGGCAAAGATAAGCAAAAATGTAAATTAGTACAGTTTTGTAGATTTACACAGTGACTTGATGTATGCTGATGATGAGAATTATGTTTACAAAGAGGTAAATTGTGGTTAAATTACCGATACCTGTGCTTGATGCTAGTGGTTTATTTGTTTATATAGTAAAAATATAAGCAGTATAAATGTGGATTGAAATTAGCTATATAATATGTAGCTCTTATCTATCAATCAGGTTGACTCGAATGGGTAGGGGAAAAGTTTCATGATAGTGTGACATATGTGTGGTAGGGAAACTGTTTATCCAACTGTAATTGACTGTTTGCAAGATTGCGACACAATTTCTCAATCTTCTATTCACAATTAGTGTTATTTGTTTGCATTTAATTATGTTCAGATCCATTCAGTTATTGTGTAAGTTTTTCTTTAATATGACTGTCTGAGAAGTAGTGAAGGATCTTGGCATACCATACAACCAAAAAGAAGTGTTTATAGCAATTTTGTTGTGATAGTGGTGGTTACAATATGATACAATATTTGTTTGTAATTTCTGGAAATTGGAGGAAATGGATTTTCTCAAATTCTGCTTAGTTCAATTAATTATAAAGTTTTGACTTGTGATGTTCTTTGCTGACAATTTTGGTGAATTATATCGAGAATTTAAAAGACATTTCTGTAGAATTTAATTGAGAATAATTAATGACTCACCATCTGCCAATTCAATTTTATTACAAACGCCTTTAATTTATCAAATCGTATTCAATCAGCAGTGAAGATGATGAAATCGTAAACGTTTCGTTTTTTCTTGTTCTCATATTAATCTGAAGATGCGTCACAATTTTTACCCAATAAAACGTACACTGTACACGCAAGTTTATTTTTCAGATGTTAATCTGATTACCGTGTCTTTATATTAACGAAAATAAAAGAAAATATTTCTAAAAGTCCAAAAAAGTAATTGGGCTGTCATGTTCCCAGCCGTGGTTGTGTTAGTGTTCAAGTACTCAGACAATCAAAGTATTAGTAATCCTCCCCCTCCCAGTACCTACATAAGCTGCCTATGCACTTCCTTTATCCGTCGTATTTGACAAGAAGACGTGAAATCGTATTGCAACACAGGACTTTGTCGTTCTCTTCATAAATTTATAATTTATCTTCCTTCTTTATCCTCATCGCCGTCAGTTCATCAGCATAATATTTTATGCATTCGCATTCATCATTCAAAGAGGTGCATAATATTCCAAGAAATAAGTATTTACCTACTCGTAAAAATGATTTTGTTTAAATAAAGCAAAGTCGAGGGCAACTTGTCCATAAAGACAGATAAAATGTGTGTGTGGTCTATCTGTGGAATGCTGATGATAATGATGATAGTGATGTGACTGTTGAAACGATAGAATTATTGGAATAAGACCCCGATCGTCAAAAAGAGTGGCAACATTACTTCCTGTCGCCATAATTATCAGATTTTGTCGAGTATGAAGACAAGTCTAATGATGAAAATCTATCGAACGAACAACCGCAAATGTGCATGTGGCAATACATGAATTAATATTAAAATTTGCATCATTAGATTCCCGTGAAATGAAGGAATTCGACAGAATGAAAGTAAGATAAACAAATTGATGAAAGCCGTGGGTGTAAGGCACAAGTAGGGTTCTCCAGAAAGTGGCATTGCTGGAGATTAATTTTTTGTGTACCTTTAGTATAAAAAGTGAGATAATTGTGCGGAGACTAGTCATTCGTGTTGTGTAGGTGGCAGGGAACTAATGGGATATATAATATGGAATGTGTGGGAGATCTCTGTTTCCTGCTTGCTGGTGAGATGACAAAATACATATATATTATGTTTCATCATTATCATCGTTCTAGCAAACACCGACAACAGTAGAAACCTACGCACACTTTTACCTTTTTTTGTATCTGATGCCATGCACACTGCAGCAAGAGTTTATGGTGTTTGGTGATCTGGCACGATATGATCGTGAGCTGACTAAACCAAGTGATTAGGACAAGGAAAGAGACACATACGTTTATTAAGTGAGACATAAGGTCCGGATGTGAAGCATCTATGCATTAGTATTATTTGACTTGATTTGTGCGTGTACGGTTAAAAAGGAAGGACTTGGGCTGGGATTTCCTATTGAAAATTTGACAAAAGCGAGAGCACCGAACGGAAGTCAACAATTAACAAAGCAACAACGTGCTACATGTGTGCCATCATATGTTACGTTGAAGAAGACATTTTTCCTGAATTAGTCTGCATCGAGATTTTATCTCTTGCACTTAACCCACAAGAGACAAAGTAGTTTTTCATTCTGTTGGCCAGAAGCAGGAAAGTGTTGAGGCATTTGTGTGGAATGACGCAAGGGAACGTCCCTCTTTTAACATCAACGTAACCATTTTTGTTTTGTCGTATACCGACGCGACACATTTATTATTATTACTATAATACAGGGGTGTTAATTATCCCCTTGTTCAATTAAGTGATTCCCTTTCATTTCCTTCTAAATTTTACTATATTCCCTTAGACATTTACATACTTGTTCCTGTCAATTTTAATATACTTTTGCGATGGTTTCATGCATGCACATCACTTAAACTTCATAATTCTACACATCCTCCTTCAAAAATACGAAATAGATCTGCAAAAATATGAGTCGACCGTTACTTCGTGAAAACATTCCGTACAGACTCATGATGGAACCAATAAGAGGTATGTATGTATGTGTTTTTTAACTACGCATGTACACATCAACACATCTCTATATAATCCTATTATTATTATTATTATCACTAATTACATATACGTTAAATATTACACCACGGTAACTGCATCACATCACTATTATTATTATCATCAAGTTTTGAAAGTGATTTCATTCTTCTCGGTAGTAAATTGCATCAGGTATATATACTATTTTGCTTTTGAAACCAGTGAAATGAATAGCACATCTCAGTATACAATTATTAATGGATAAATAGATGTTACATGCTACTTTCAAAAATAATTGTTACATTGTACTAATACAACGCATGATTATGGCATTTTTAGCATGTAGAGTTCTTCACTCATTCTTCACCGCCAACATACGAAACTAAACTATCAAAGTTCAAAAATGAACACAAAGAAACTCTCTCAACAAAAATTCAAAATAAAATTTGAATACGAGAATGCTTGCACAGTGCAATATGCATTGTTACATCGTTTTTTAATGCGCACACCATGAAAGTACGTTGTGCATGGTTGACTTAAAAGAAATTTTGCAATTCACACAGAAAACCGTATAGACAAAAACGAGGCCTTCAGAATCTGAAATTCAGATGCCGCATTGAAGACGACAACGCTTGCATGTGGCACAAAACACTTTTTTAAGTTAGGTAGTAATAAATTATTTAGCTAGATTTGTGTCTCTGTACTTGTTCTATCATAAAATGATATTGAATGACACAATGCCTGAATAGAGCAAAAGTTAAAACATTTTCTACGGTTTAAAAAACTTTTGTCTCGTTACCTTTTGCCGCTTGTATTCATTGCTCTCCCGCTTATCATTTTCGTAGAAACAATTGGTATATCAATTGGTAAATATATCTTTAAAGTTCGTTTAAAAGAAACGGTTGAAGTCTGGGGGAGGGAATGATATCCAAAAGTATAATAACCTTGTTTCATAATGCCCCATTTAATAAATATTTTACACTTGACTTATGCATATTTTAGCAAGGGAAATGATGTTGATATAAATTATTATGCATAGAAAAAAACAATTCAAAAGTATAAACTTTCAATCGAAATTCAAGCCAATGTTTCATTTAACGGACTTAAGCAGCTGCGGCTTAAATGGTGCTATTTTTTACTGCGCAAAGTTTTTTAAAGGACATGGTCGTGTTGTAATGATGTCTCATTCGTCACAATATTGCGTTTTACAAGTTTCACATTAGCCGTAACCAAAAAAGAATAATTTCGTTTGTGAATGACGTGGTTACTGCTAAAATGCTATTGACTGCCACAATAATATAAAATTCAGTAGCGCGTTATGTATCTAACTGTGGTGTATATTCTTCTTGTTCACTGACTGTAAAGCTTTATCTCCTGATTTCTTTACGTTTTTTTCTTTTTAGCACGCTAAAATGATCATGACGGCTTAACACTGTCATTTTAAAAATATAACATTATTGTCGTAAGAAAAGAATACTGTCAAAATGCAACCAAATAATAATAACACATTAGCAGAGTGATCAAAAGAGAAAAAAATGGGATTGGGTTAAATTGAAGTATTGTGGCTGACAAAAAAAGCAGTCATTATGTTTTAACAGAAAATTTTCGTATTCATGAAATAATAATATAATAATGCAGATACACTTACGTTATTCAAAACCATAAATTAAACTGATTTTTCTTGAAGCTAACTGAATATTGAATATATTTGTTCACTAGAGCATCCCTCTCGCCGTCGATCGATTTGGGCGTTGACAACCAGTTTGATGGCGGGAGCTGGGGGAATACTGAACGAGCCCTCTGCGGCACCACGACCTCGACCCTCTCATCCATCTGTTCGAGAAATACACAAAAATGCCTGGCTCAAGCGTCAAACGTCTGTGGAAAAAAAGGGAACCCCATTTACGACAAACTGAAGTAATCCGTCTTGTGGCTGCTAACTGGGATCAAATGATTGAGTGGGTAGAATCTCTTCAAGGGAAACTCAGGGAAATGAATATATTGAGTCCAAAGGACAATCTCTATAGTAAATTGCCAGAAACAAAAATTGGTTCAGGTAAGAAAAACTGTTGAAATTAAAAAAAAATACATAGTGCAATAAATAAAGTACATTTCCAATTATAACCTTTAATTTTATGTATAACAAATTAGTGGCATCAACTCGAGACCCAAATTCCCCTTTACCACCTCCCCCAATTATTTTGCCAGCAAACCAATCAAGAACGTCCAATCAAAATTCGGGCAGGTCTGAACAAACAAGTCGTAGGAATGCAGATTCATCTAATATAAGAGATACGGGAAATGCTCATCGTAATGATGAACTTCATCCATCCAACACTACTCCAGCTAATAATTCAACTAGTCGACTTTCTGTCAACGGAAATTCGTCCTTATCGACAAATAATCAAGATAGAGACAACTCTCGAACAAATGTGTCCAACGAGGTACAAAGTGATAGCTCTAGGGCTCGTAATAATTCGCAGTTAATCTTACCTTCGTCTTCAGGAGATAACACTGTCCAAGATTCTAGCAACGGGGGCAGTGGAAATCAACATATTATACCCAAAAGAAAGCAGCAAGTTTCAATGAAGGTAAACGTTGACGTTAAGTTAAGTCACAGATCTGGTCAGCACCGTCAACAAAACGGATCATCCACAACAAGCACTACGGTTGTTGTGATAGGAAATGGAGATGTTCGTATTCACACTGCTGATCACCATAGATCAGAAAGTAGAAACGGCGAAGTTGTATCATCTGTACCAGCAAATGGTATTGCCATTACACCAAATCTTAGTGAGAATGGAGCAGCGTCAACTCAACAGCCATCTCATGGTCAAAATGTCCAGGAAAACGATTCCAGTAGTGTTTCATGCGTAAGCCGCGTTGCTGTAAACTGTACAAATAATGCTTCTCAACCAAAGTCCAGATCGCAACAACCATCAAGAAACGTGGCAACCTCCGACAATGGGGATGCGATGGTGGTGAGCATTGAGTCAACTGGAGGAAGAGAAAACATGGCTCTACCTCCCAAAAGCAAAACAACAAGAGGGAAGTCATCTTCATCAGAAAACATATACGAACATATTTACATTCCTGAAAGACCTTCTGTAGAGAGGACCAATAATATGACAAAGTGTAATAATGGAAATAATCATCAGCATAAACAAGTAAGATCTCAAAATGGAATTAACAGTAGCAATGATGTTCACCGTTCCTCCTCTCAAAGATCTCCAGAGGAAGACAATTCCTCTGGATCCGTTCGCGAATTACATGCCAGACGGTTAACAAAGTAAGTAACATAGGTTTTATGGCTCATTATGTATTTTTCATTAATGATGCAGCAGCGCATGATGTAATTATGTCAATAAATGATTTTTTTTAAAGAAATGGCAGTGGTGGCAGCAGCCAAAGATCGTCCAGCTTGGGAAGAAATGAGCTTCCATCTGGTTCTAGTCGCCCAACACAACGTGTTGACCAAGATACAGAAGCAACAAGAAACAATGGAAACAGAAATCATGGCCGTCACATGTCTTCAGAAATACCTCGCTCGACCGGAAACTTTGCCTTTATTGCTAATAATGGCAGCTCCCATCCTGCACAACTTCAAGGAAACCCCTTAGATGCTCTAATTGGCTCTCGTAGTGGAGAATATAGACTTCGTCGGGATGATTATCTAATCAGAATGGGAGAGTCGAATGGGAGTAGCGACAACGACAATCAATCCAATCATATTTCACCTCAATCACCGAACGATCTTCATACAATTGGAGGCCACTTGCCTTTGAAAGAACAGCAAGTTTTGCATTTGCAAATGGAAATTAATCATCCTGGCGGTGTAAGGATAATCTTGCGGAAAAAGGATTGCCTCAGTAGCATCGCATTTGTAGACTATCTTGGCGCTGTTTGGTATGCATAAATCAATTTCAATGTTTACTTAAGAGCAATTAAAATACATACGCATTTTTACAAAATGTTCAACGTGAATGAATGAATGTATGGTTATCTATGTACAGGGTTGCTGGATGGAAGCAGACGCAGTTTCCAGTCCTTTACTATGGATTCCACGTTGGAGATCAAATACTAACAGTAGCCGGTGTTAATGTGCAGTCAAGTGTTGAAGCTAGTCGTGCAATCAAAATGGTCTCATCAATGCAGGTAAAGAAAAATCGTATAAACCCACAACTATGCAACATGATTATGATTTCAAATAAACTGGCAGTTACAAAAAAACACAATTACTTTTGCAGGTTGAGTTTATTATTAGAAGATTGCCATATGGAAAGGTTTTTGCATTAAAGAGAAGCAGGGATGGGGAACCCTTGGGTCTTGTAGCAGAAGGTGGCTCTGGAGAAATATCAGAGGTGCTCCCAGAAGGCTTAGCAGCTCGTTATGGTCTTCCTCCAAAGGGCCTCTCTGTGGATGGACAAAAGCCTTGCAATTGGTACCTCACCGAAGTAAACAACCGTCCTTTGAGCCTCATGTCAAGTCAAGTCAAGGATAGACTGAATGCGGTGGGGAAAGAAATCTCAATTCTCGTTCAACCTGCCGATTTAGTCAAGCACCTTCGAAAAAGTCTGAAATCCTACAAAGGCTTCAAGGATTATGTTGTAGGATAAATACAAAAAATGTTGTTACTAATATTACTGATCACATTGTTATTCATTAAATATTTCCCGACAAGGGTGATATACACTCACACACAACTGAAGATAAATTACAATAATATTATTCTTTTCTGCTCCTGCAAATGTCGGGAATATTGTTTGAGCGTTCATGTTTGTTTACGAGTTATGATGAATGATGATACCAAGAGGGTGCGTAGTTTTGTACTATTCGTCAAGTCATATCATATTACATTTCAACAACAAAAAATTACGATCGATAGACAACTATATATCAAAGGGTCCTGATTATGTATTTGCGGAATGTTTAGTTTATATTTTATTACGATTTGTCTATAACATCCTTTTTGTTTATTATTACTTTGCCAAGTCATTTGTCATCATAAATACTAATTTAAATTACTTTTATTAATATTGCAAAATATCCTATTTTTGTTTATTTATTATAATTATCTGCACATATATACTGCAATCTATTATACGCATTTTCTGTGATTATTGTCATAAAAATATTTCTATTGAGTTTGATGAGAAGAACAAAAAAAGATTGTATTGTGCTCAATTCAAGGAGTCATGATTAAACATACTGTACTGGTGGTACAGGTAACCAAAATATTTATGCAACTCAGTCAGTTAAAATGGTCTAATTGGCAGTTTATTTTTTTAGCATTTTACGTTGCACCTTCCATTCTAGAAGCTTAATTATTTTATTATGGCCTCAAAAATTGCTAGTCTTAAAGACTTATTGACGCAACAAATTCCGGAAGAACAATCATTGAGTTTTTACGAAATATTATCACGTCTTTTGGTACCAGTTCCGTTCTTAAAAATCCTGAAGCATCAACACTTTCATGTTTTACTACATATATGCATTTATTTAAGAATGTGTCTTAATACATATCGATATGAAAATGACAGTAGTAGACTGTTACGTACTTTTGTAATCTAAAATAACAGTGAGGTGAGAGCAATATTTTTACGTTTATTTTAGGCCTCAGGAAGTAAAGATGGACAACCAGTACAATGCTAGCAGTACCATTTATCCTGCTGAGATTAAAAATATCATACACGTTCAACGTTTGCAACAATTTAAAGTAAATACCTCTCGTCAGTAACTTTTGACGTCATTATAATTAATATTCTAATGATATTCTACGCTCTTCTTCAATTAGCTTATAAATGGCGGACACGATGTGGTGGGTAACGTTTCACTTAATAACAACTGAAGGACTCCATATTTCACAAACATTCCTAACGCAATTATTACTCCCTCTAGTTCGTATGAACGATTTACGATTAAGTAAACAATGTATCCATTCGTATGTTACTTGAGTTTTTGGTTTATGCAGCTTTCCATTTTGTGCAAGAGTGTATGAGCGCAATAAAGTTTAAAAAATATTTTTCAGTCTAGTCACCATGTTTTGTGAAGACGTAATGCAATGAATCACATTACAAAAAAAGTGAAAGCAAAAGATTAAACACTTGGCAGCGCATATTTGATATCAGAACTTCAGTAAAGTTTGTGCAGTTGTGCAGGTATTTGCCAAAAAAAAGGTTACGACCGTGTTTTTATAAGGTTTACTGGTCAAGAGGTTTCGTAATTGGAAGTATCAGAGTGCCCCAAAATGACCCGAGTTTATCAAGAAACCGTCTCTCTTACCCTATTAGTTTTAGGAATACTTTCATCGTGCTATGCAATCACTTCAACCGCTACTGCAGTTAAACGACAAGGCACTGTGCCAGTAGGAAATCAACCCCCTGGCTTTCCATCAGAAGAACTTCTACCGCCTCCAGCCCTATCGGCTTCCTTTCCGACATTACGACCACGAAGACCTCAGAATCCCCCCTTAAACAACAATAATGGCAGATTACAACAGCCACCCCTAGACTTGATACCTCCATTCAGGTCTCCACAAAGTCCACCTGCACAACGACCGGGTCAGCAGAATGCTGCTCCTTCCACCACCCCACTACCCCTTCTTCCTCCAATCGAAATCCCCCCAGAAAGACCACTCACCGACCTTGAAATTCAGGCATCTATAATAAAGGACTCGTCTTTCGTCCTGACAACAGGACAAGGAGTGTCCACCCTAAATACCGGAATTTCCATTCCGCCGGGAGCAGGAAATTCGCCACGTGTCAATGCCGTTGACCCCATCTCAGTGGTGGTGCCATCTGTTCAACAGACTCTAACGACTAACGATAACTCTTCTTCGTCGTCAGCAGTACGGTTTCCATCTGATTCCGACACTTCAGCTAACTTGGCAGGACCACCTCGCAACTGCCCATCTTGTGAATGCACGAACGAGGTGGATTATATTTGCGCAAGTAATGGGGTTGTCTATAGGAATAGCTGCTCCTTTGACTGTGCTACCTTCTGTGATTCAGGTATGACTTAAAGTCGTCAAAATATGTAAACCGTTGTTTATTGTTCAATCTGAATCATTATTCTTTTTCTTACTTTTTAATTTATAGGACTGCAGAAAGTTGATTTGAAGTTTTGCACATCACAAAATCAACAGTGAATGCGTGATCTCCATTTATCATCCAATTGACGAATTCAAATGGAACAAAATATATAAACGTTGTACATGAAATGAAAAGATGTTGTTTTTGTTAAAATACTTTAATTTCAATATTATATTTTATTATTATTCCGATAAATTACAACTTTCAGACTCTCCCCATAAAATCATTTTATATAGATTCATATATATATAAA
>JAITYZ010003729.1:0-17662 GCA_027744595.1 Paronellides praefectus
AGTTGAAACATCTCTTTTGAATTATTTTCGATAGCTACCTATATATATGCATTATAGGTGATGGTTTGTGTTTTTTCCTCGTGGTGCACAGGAAGTAGTAATAAAGTGTGAGTAGGGATCCCCTTTTTGTCAGGACTTTTGGCAGGACTTTTGTCTCTCCCTTTGGCTTGCAACCAATTTGGAATAGTTTTGTTAAAGTTGATTGAAGATGGTACAACTGTCAGTTTTAAAATAAGCATCCCACTACCACATCCGAGCATATAACGGCATAGCAGCTGCAAAGACGCGAGTGCTTTAAGGAAAGTAAAATGAAATTTTCTTTGGCACAATATCCATCCTGCATCACATACTTGTCACTTTTTATGGACAGAGGAAGATGATTACTATACTTGAAGCTCATCAAGAGTACATGATACACTCTCCTCACGATACATGAATTACATGATCATGTGCCGTCACAATAGGTTTCATGGATTAAATAGCTAATCGGCTCCTGTCATCACTAAAAGTCAATAGGAATAGTATTGCATGCACTACTACTCTACTGGGAGCGTAATGTGATGCAATTCAACAAAAGACTCTTAACTTTATCACCATCATTTTTCATTCACTTTTAACTTTTTTAGATATCGGATCACCTTTTGAACCTGACGCAAATCGGTTTGTCATGTCAAATAGCTAAAATGATTGATAGGTGCTCATGATCAAGATGCAAATGCAGACACGTAGGTGTGCAGATTGGAGATACAATGATACAAATAATGAACGTGAAGTTGGGAAAAGGAAACAAAATAAAAATCCCTTGTGACGTTTTCTTCCGTTTCCTTTCAATGAAAAGAAAAGTGGGACGCATTTCCGCTCCGCTCGACGCAGACTCTATTTTTTTAGACGTTTGGGAGCCTGCCATAATTATGAGATTGTCAACTGGTTCCTCGCGGCGTACAAAAGTATTCAATTTATGCGTGTTTATTGTCATGTGTGGCGAAATTAGAATAAAATGCGGGGTGAAATGAATCAAGATTTTTTTTTGCGATTCCTCTGTTATAAGAAAGACAAGAGCTGAATTGTGTTGGCTAAAAGTTGTCCGTAGAATATGTTGCCCTTCACATTTTCCACTGGCTATACCTTTATTCATTGATTGTGTGACCTACATTTGTTTTGCAAAAAAATCATCTTTTTTTATTGAATATATGTATAGTATCGGGATTCAATCCTTTCATAAGACACGAAATGAAAGAAATAAAGAGGAAAAGTTGATCACATCAGGTGACAGCGTGCAGATTTATTATCGGGAGAGTATTAAAGAAGAAGGCTCAAGGGAGTCCCTTTGAGGGAACAAGGACGCTCCAGTTCTGAGAGCTGAGTGAAAGAGCCCGTGCAACGAAAATCCTTTAGCGTTTTCAAGCATCCGGTGGAGGTACGCAGCACAGTACCCTGGATATGTTTTATGGCTTGTCGTATGGATACGTGTATAATGTTCCCGCTCTTGTCTATTTCGAGCTTGTTGATGACGACGAAGGAAACGGCTGTTTCAATTTTACCCTTTTTCCTATCCACTGACTCTCTTAAAATTTCCCTTACGAGTAGCCCACAAACACTTGCTCATTCAAAGCAATGGCAATAGGCCTTTTCGCTTCACCCAAATCTGAAGATCACTTTTGTGAGAGCAGAGCTGAGGGAAATGTTGCAACAATAAATGCTCATTTCATCATGTTGGCTAAAAAGAAAAAAGTTTCTCAAGGTGACGTCTGCTTTCTTTTGCTGCTACTATTTACCTTTCCCTCATTTCTCTACCTCTCTCACAATCCTCACTATTTACCTTTGAAGAGATGGCAGGGAAAGCAGAAGATGTTTTGCATTTAAAGAATAGAGCAAGTTGCAGGCACATAACAGTAAATGGTCCTATTTATCTCTACCAAACAAGTAATCCTATTACTGGGCGAGCAGATTTTTCATTGCCTAGTGGCTTGTTGTGCCATGTTCGCAAGTTGTAAGTGTGCAATGGAAACATGTCTACATAATATCCCACATTTTCGCTATAATTAACAAAGACTCTCAAGATGAAGACTAGGCATTCATCTACTTTTTTTGAGACTCTCCTTGGCTTTCTTTTCTGCAAACTTTTGAGATGTGAGAGCCGAGTGCGTACAGTTGATCAGATCCGGAGTTCCTCATTCATTAATTCCGCTCCATGTTCCATTGGAACCTCGTGTCCTTCAGTCCACTTTCTATTCAAGCTACCTGGTCAAGTGTGTAGCTGGTGGTATTATGCTGGCTGTTATATCCAGCAAAAATGCCTATCTTGTGTTAAGGATCTCCTTTTTCACTGGATGTTAGTGTGTCGTTTTATATGGGCATTCCTCGGTTTCCCCGGTTTAGCGGAGTACTTGACGTCGAGTGGAAATGAATCTCATGTCTGAGTCTCAACTCTTTGGCATGCTTAGGCAGTCTCCCGTGCTGACAACCACTTTCTTTCATTTAATAAATGATTTGACTAGCAACACTTTAGCTGCAACATCATCATTTGTCTAGCAGCCGAGCATGTATGTGTGTGCGATATGCATGATGGATTTGTTTGTGGATAAAAAAAAAGAAAACAAGTTTCAACACTTTGGTTGCTGCTCAAACTATAAACTTTCAGCTGAGTTTGAAGCTATGACTTTGTGTAGGATTTAAGGGGTAACAGGGGAAAGCACTACCGCATCCAACATTTATTTTCCCACACAAGACAGCCGACAAATACATGAGATTTGGAAAAAGTGCAGTAATTCCATCATTTACTTATTCGGATTCTCCGATACATGGCGCTATTTAAATCGACTGTCTACTATAATAAATATATGGATCGTTATACATTTTTATAGGGGCATATATGTGTTTTCCAACAAGCCTTTTCTTTTTATTCCTCACAATGAACAATGACCTAGTTTACAAAGTTATAGGAATTCCAAGCAAGTCGAGGTCAACTCAATTTGGTGAAAAATGAGCTGCTGCCCTCCCACTGCACGCAAACCTCTGTCTAGCCAACTTTTAAATAATATGCCACTTTAATGATATTAATCAAACTGGATATTGAAATTAGACTACTGGAAACTTATTTCATTTTACTTGCTATTGTTATTTGCATTTGTAAAAAACTAGGACGTAGGTTAAAACTTTTATTAGGATCCACCAAGGTTCTTATAATATTTTCAGTCTGTCCGTCGTCGGTCCGTCAACCAACATTCTCCAATGCTGCCGCAAATTTAGAAATTCTGTTTTCGGGAATGGATTTTATGGGACTGGAGCAGATTTCGGTCATCAGTTCCCCCTGGAACCGATATAAAAATCCTGCATTTTCCACGGTTCTTCTTTATAGTGCTATGGGGGTGCATTTAGTTTTACAAATAAAACGTACCTACATATGTTCAGAAAAGTGCCAACACGATTGCTACGCCACATGTTGTGTTTGCGTGAGGCTAATTGTACAGGTTCACCATGCAATTGGCACAATTCTCGGAAAACATTGTGCGCAGGTTTTTTTGTTTGTTTTTTATGCTGAGCATTGTTTGGAAGCGAGTAGTAATATGATATGATAGGTTAGGAAGTGCAAATGTTTGAAAGTAGGAGTAGCTGCAGGTGAAATATGAGTAAAGAAAGAGGATGATGAATCATATGAAAATTAAAAAAGGTATTCTTCTAATTTCTTGTTATTTAAGAGTGTGTAGTGATAATTTATTGGTATGTAGGTATTGGTGTGTGTAGAGTAGAAAGAAAGAGATGCTGACGTAGGTACATCACACAGCCAGTTGTTTAGTTCTATTTTTAGGTTTTCTCTAATTCTCACAACACTCCTCTTCAATTCTCCCTATTTTTGCATTACATTTTCATACGATTTGTTTCCTCGAGCTTTTGCAACGAGCCCATAATCCGCTTATGTGGACTCTATTGTTGTGATGATGACATATATTAAACGTATTATGTCATGTCGAGGAGAGACACGAGTGTAACAGGAATAATGCTTATGATGAAGATGACGAGCTGCCAAAGGAGGGTGCAGTCAACTGGAACCAAAATTTACTTTTGCATCACGCTGCTCTGTACTCTGTACTTGTGCCGCCTGCATAAAATATGTTTTGGCGTTTATCACTTGGCTACTTGTTCTCGACAAGTGATTCATTACCTTCATAATGCAACGCGAATATTATCAATTTTCATTTAGGCTGATGAGCAGGAGGTAACATTGTAACGGTTTCGCTTGTGTAGCTTCGAGCCGCCAACATATGGTTGTCACTCTGCTGAACTGGTGTACACCTCAATAAAATTTACGCATGCGACATGGTGGATCACTGTTGGCAATGCACGCTCTTCTGGAACATAGGATAGAGCATGGGAAAGGATTATCTCCCCATTATTTTCAGACACGTTAAGCGTCCAACTTTGTATCACAACAACGCGTAGTAATGTGTTAAAATAACCATTAGAGTATTATGGAGAGCAAGTAAAACGCTTAGACTTTCAGACATTTGTGGGCTAGTTGAGGTTGAGGATTATTTAGCTGACGCATGCATCCGATGCTCATCATAAAAAGTATTTGTAAACATATATTGTGCATTGCGCATTCCTATGCTTTTTTGGTGTTGTGATGTCATTCAAATTGTAGGAAATGTGTTGTGATGCAATATATTGACCTCATCATGCTAAATACGTCCAACTATTTAAACTTCCAATTTATATCAAATTGGCTTGGTAAACATCTTGGTAATGGATTCATGGAATCGTCTTTAATTCTTATAGTCATGCTGCCTCCTCTCTCCCATTTCCCTCTTTAACACTCCAAAACTTGAGTGTCCACTTACTTAACTTGGAGCAGATACAACTTAATAGAAGGATAATAATTAGCTAATTGTTGTACACTTAATAGCAATGCATAATGTTTCATTAGCAAGCGTATTTACATGTTTATTTACTCCTTGACCCGGCGCTTTATTCATGAAGTGCATGATGCAAGTATGCGTTTTGTATCATTTTCATCTGGATCGTCAAATACATCGTTATCCACCCACTTTTCCTATTCTTCTGTTATGACAACCAACACAGGAATAAGATTGGGAGGATGCACTATGATCCTTTTCTATTTGTTTTGTTAAACATTCCATTTGTGCAAATTTGTACACATTTTCTTCTCCTCAAGATCACAATTCCCTCAAGGATTGCATAAAATATGCAATTATCCCTCACTCCGTTTCATGCATACTGCGGGTGAGTAATAAAAGTAGTAATTGTGGTAGGTATACAAATCATCAAAGTGCAACTCATGATCAATCAGTTTTTGAGGTCTCTCACTCGTAATCCTTCTCATTCTCATCATCACTTGCTATCCAAACTCCACTCGAGTCTCTCCGCCAGACCATTTTTTATTTATTTTTTTCTTCAATCTTTGCGTGACTCACTTCCTGGTTATCGTCGCCGACAGAGAATGCTGCGGAGTAGGTGCATTGTCACATCGTCAGCGGTCATCTTGTGACAAAAATAGGACCAAGGTCACATTTTGTTTTGGTTTAAAAGTAAAAATGCCAATCACCGACGACGGTGTGTGAACGAATGCTAATCATTTTGAGTTGGCGTTTAATGATCATCAGAACGATGCGATGGAGAGTTGACTAGGGACCCACACCCAAAGTTATGCTTGCTATGTGTATACTCCAGAACCTTCAATTGTTCCCCACAACAAAGATATGTACATAGTCTGTTTTCCGTTTGCTGCAAAAACTGTATCCACTTGTCCTAGGAATTTGGCTTGGTGATTATGCAATGTCCTCTGCCCTTCAAGCTCTATTTAATGTCGCCTCACTATTTTAATCCATTTTTTCACGTGAGCACACTTGGGGCTAGGCTGCGGACGCTTCTAAGAAAGAAGGAAAGTTACGTGACAGGCATGGTCGCATCACTTAAAAAAGTACACAAAAATAATTAATGTGTAGTCTGATGATGGTAAAAAAGATGTTAATTAAAAAGTAGTTGGAATAATAATGATGTGAAACCCCGTGCAAAATACACTTGCAAGTCAAGGATAGCTAAGCTGATGATGCACGAACAATCCCAACTTGTTTTACGAATGCAATTTAATGCTAATCGTAAAACTTTGATTTCACCTTGAACATCCCAATGGACTCTGGGTTTCCAACATTAAAAAAAATCCTCTTGCGCATCGCTACATGCAGACAATGATGCAGAGTGAGTGATTGATTGGGGATTGATTGCCAGTAGGGATAATGAGGGATTGCAAAGAAGTTTTGCACAATATTTTAAAATAATAAATACTTGATGCATTTTACTATGCAGCTACCAGCTTATAACAATTAATTGAATTGAACTCATGAGAAATGAGCATTCCACCTCAGTCGATCAATTAACTCTCGAAAGTTGAGTCCAACACTTCATTTAACACAATTATCAGAGTGTACGTCTATAGTATAGACTCTATACCTAACAAACCTTTAATTAAAGTAATATTAGGTCTGCACAACTTTTCCATTTATTAACTAACAAAAACATTTGAGTAAGCCTAAAAGGTAGTTACTGGGAGGGCCACGTTTTTCCGTATGTCCGTCTATAACTTTAAATGTTTGTTGGAGTTGACGGATCTTATTCAAATTTTTCACCACTCTGAATCCTTACATTTAGGCGACGATCTCTATAGAATACTAGTAGGGCCCGATAACAAGAGCCACGACAAAACGGTCCTTGTCAAAAAATTTATTACACCAATCGATTGATCTCGATGACTGATCACGCTCACAATCCCTACGGTCTAGTCTAGCATGGTAACCTACAATCCACTAGCAATTGAAACTCTTCCATTTTGTAAATCTAATTTACAACGGGACAATGCTGTCTTTATCATAACGCTGACGGTGATTACTTAGGTTATTAGGTTGTCCAGTAGTATTTTTTATTTTTAAGTTTTTGGCATGTTTGTTGTCGCTCTCGCTATTACATAATACCTCTTTAAATGTTTAAATGACTGCAATAATTTTAATAATTTTGTCTTTTGCAAACAAACTTGTATACGTGTTATGATGCAAACGGTGTGAGGAAGTATTACGATTGAAAATAGAGATGCACAAAACAAAAGCTGCCCTAATGCTGAAATGTGCAAACATCGTGTCTTGAAATAAGTAAAAAGTAATAAATATGAATTGTTAAAAAAATAAAAACGTTTATGCAGTCCACCCAATTTTGAATATTTTTATGCGTTCCTGGACACACAAACGCAGATCCTTAATATTTTGCAGCGCTACTACTTGATAACCAGTTTTTGATTTTTGATTAGCAGTTCAAATTTGGGATGCATTTTGCCTTAAAAAAACTCTTGACATGTAATCAATACGTTTGTACCTACGCAATAATATCGATATTTTTGAATAAAAATTGCCAAGTTATTATATTGCAAGCAATTGAAAAAGGCTACTGCGCAAAATATGTTTTGCGTGCTACTGTGCCACGAGTAATTATAATAAAACAAATAGACTGCATGTAAAGCTGTATAAAGAGCAGAGAGACGTAGACAGACAGAAGGAATCCAAAAAGCAAAGTTGATAAAAAAGTGTGCAATAATATCATGAATTAGCGAACAAATTGCACATGATGCATGCAACCAAAAGCCACAGAAATGTTTCGTGTCGCCTGAAGATTACAGGCTGCAACAACTCGACTGAATGACTGATTAAAAGCGGCTATCATCATAAAAACGTTACTGGTTTGTCCGTCGTCGTCGTCTGCTGCTCTACTCTGTTCTACCTCAAATCTTTCGAGGAATAAACTAGAAGGGAAAGGGTACCTCATCAATCAACCTGCTGCAGAATATTGACACTGCCACTCGTACTACCTTGTCTACATCTTAATTATGCTGGGCCATTTAATTGTGCTAATTGTACATATCAGCATCCCCATCATCATACCTGCATTCATAATAATAGGACAAGTTGCGTCGATGAATGCTTGCTCTCTCGAGAGTATATTACGTTTCCTTTACATTGTAGCCTTCTAATATAAAGAGTGGATAATATCACCCGCAATAAGAAAAGGATGGAACAATTTATTTTTTCTTTCTTTTCAAAAAATAAGTAAATGAAGTTACGTTGAAAGATATTTAGGAACACACATTCCTTTCATTGTCTCCAGGATTTGTAACCCAATTTGGATGCATAATTCCTACATCACCAAAAGGTAAAAAGTTGGATGCAAATTATAGCGTCGTTGTGCATGAAAAGCCTTGATCCTCATTTTTAATAACAAACTGATATCCCGAACTCCACTGTGCATTCACAATGTGTGCATGCCCTGTGCTTTTCTTGTGTATGTCTTTCACGTCAGACGGACAAATGCAGGTAGAATGAAATAATACTAAAATAGCGTTGATTTAATATGCGATGCAAGGGGACAATTTGCGTGGAATGCCAAAATGCTTAATGTTTTGGCACAAATGACTTTATATATTTATTCTTGCATTCCCATTTGACTAGGCTTCCAGAATTCCAGAATGCTAGCTTAACTGACAAAATATTTTTTTTTTCGTCGTACATTGTGCATGCCCCAATGCGAATGTAAATACATATGAAGAGGTGAGAGACCAAGGTTAAATGTTAAAAAAATAATGCATTTCCCATCGGCGAAAAGTGTAAAATTATGTTATTATTTAGTATATTTTAGCAACAATTGGAATTGATAGGTTTGCATCAATTTCTCCTATTGTATTCCGTTATGTGAAGGAGAGGGTTGATGACAGTCATTATTTTACAACAGTTCCCTATCATCATCCGCAATTTTGGTGGTTATATGTATGATGATGATGATGGTAGGATTTCTCCTCCTGTTCCGCACTTGTGAAGGACTCTTCCCCAATCATTCAAATTTCGCAATACATGCATTTTGGAATTCACTTACAACGTCCGTACTTTGCGGTTTCCTAGGATAATGGGGTGGAAGTAGGAAAGGAAGTCGCAGACTCAGCACTCCTCTTTTTTCACTTGCTTTGTGTATCTCATCCTCATTCTAAGTTGCATTCCTTCATTTTCAAAAGGGTTACAAATGGGTCTAGCGGGATTTCTTAGCATTCTCCCCTTCTCTGTGTGCAAAATAATAGTAGGGGGATTCCATCTTAAAGTTGCGAGGAGGGGTTCAAATGTCAAGCAATAAGTATGGCGAAAAGATGTGCATGTGAAAAAGCAAAGCACAGAGCACACAATGTACAGTGTACAGAGATGCAGGATATAGGTAAAATGGTTATGGCAGCTTGTATCAAGTGTTTACAGCTAATTGGGCTAGTAAAATGAAAGGAATATGCACTGTTAGCATTTAGCATGCACATTTTTACAAGAAACGTAACAAGGCATTAAGTTTATTTAAAACTGCATCGTCACTATGCCCATCATCGTCATCAGAAATGTTTCATTTGTTGAGTTTTGTGAGTGAGTTTATATGTGAGAGCGTGGTTGGCAAGCAGAAAGTAATTGCGGACTTCGAAGCATCATCAGGTTGAGCGATTATTATCATCCGACCATTTCTCGTTTTGTAGATGATGATGTGATGACGGCCAAGTACGAAATCAATAGTAAACATGAAACCAGCCACCACAATCATCATGATCACTATGATGAGGATGAGGAATAAAAATTATAGTTTACGTAGTGGTGCTATTGCCTTTCTTTTCTGGGGCTTGCCGAGGGTGTGCGTTAGAATGTGGCCAATTATTTCCTCACAAGTTGGAGGCTCGTCTCTCGGCCAGCCAATCACATCCAAGAGAGTCGTGGACGTGGTTATGATGGTGTGGATGTCGAACAACCACCAAAGTTGAGGATGCAAAAAAAGTGACGCAACATTCATGTCATGCACAATTATTATTACAAGCTGTTATTGAAAGGTTAGAGGAAAATGGTGGTAAGT
Organism: Paronellides praefectus; assembly: GCA_027744595.1. Lineage (NCBI taxonomy): Eukaryota > Metazoa > Arthropoda > Collembola > Entomobryomorpha > Paronellidae > Paronellides > Paronellides praefectus. The sequence continues at coordinate 9,928 of JAITYZ010003729.1, forward strand.
AATAATAACAAGGATTTATGCATGCATATTCAATACATATTCCACTTAAATGGGTGGAAATGAAGCACGTACAAGCCATACTACAACATCCTAATAATCTTATACTCTCCTCTGCTTACCAACACAAAAATTATTGGATTTGTTGGCTAGTGCATTCCTTCTATTTCATGCTCCCATTTGCGGTTTCTCTTCTGCCGGATCACTTATTTAACTCCGCGGAACACTAGTCTTTTCGCGCAATTCGTCATTTGGTGGGGTTGGACACGGACGCTCTCTACCCGTCTCTCTCGCACTGGAAGAAGGAATATATACGCGACAGCCTCTCTTGCTCTCTAAAAACAGCCATACTACATGATAGGAAGCTCCTTCAGTGGAGTTTAATGAATTTTCCCATGTTTGCGTCATTCACTTTTGGATTGTGAATGAAGGGAACTCATTGAGCGAGTGCTTTACTGCTTGGCAAAAAGTGAAATAGTAGGATATATCCTTCCTCTCACGATAGAGAGAGAGAGAGAGATCGCTGTTTGAAAAGGAATAAGAGTGTATATGGGATATATGGGATTGGGAGTCATGTGCTAACACATGGAATTCTATGTGCATATCTGCATATAGCGAGTACAAGCAAAGCTGTTGTGCCAAAAGAAAGCGGTGAGTGAGGATTTGTGCCTAGATTTGTATTAAATATATAGCGGAGTGGAGTCAGAGTGGGAGAAATGCAAGGAATCAGAGATTGAAGAAATCCGTGTGCTCCTTCTTCTCTATTTCTCCGGTCACTTTTCCATTTCCCAGTTTCACTACATCTCGAGAGTTGAAACGAGCTGGTTGGTGGCCGCTGGGTTCTCTTCTCGCACTTCTGCTCCAGCTAGACAATATCTAGGCAATATCGGGCCTTCTGCTCATTGGAACTACTTGTGATAGTGATCTTTGTCTTCTCTCACAACAACGCTCACTTCTCCTCTTCTCCACATCTCAATAACCAACAACTATCATTGCATCATCACCAATCAATCATCAAGGTCGTAAGAGTTCATCACTCCGAGCCATGGAAACCTCTAAAAATCCAGGTAAAAGTCCATTAATTATAAATTTCTACTTTTTACACCCTTGCATAACTCCATAAATCAGTTTGGTGTGAAACTGCTCGCAAGTTAAGTAAAACTTGTTACGCTCTGTTAATCTGCAGACAAAAAAGTCCGTCATACAAAATGCATAATATTTTTAATGACGACAAAAAGGTGCACCAAGTCAAGTAACTTGAGTAAGCCAAAAAAAAAAGAGAAGAGAGAGTAAACTTTTGTGATAATTTGGTGTGTATATGATGTTAGTATAATTGTGCCAAAGATTTGGCACAAAGTTCTCTTGGTAATTAGTCAAGTGGTACGCGTAACTTGTAGTGCAAATGATGTAGTGTTATTATTATTACACATTTGTATTTTGTATCACACGAAATCTTGCCGTCTCCAACAGTCCACCAAAGCCCAACCAACTCAGCCTTTTAGTTTTGATGCTGCCGTTGTTGCACGGCCGTGTGACTCGTGAGACCATCAGATACATAAATACCTATTCTTATTCTCGTCTATGCTCAAGTGGAATTACTCGCAAGTTTGTTACATGATTTGTTGAGAATGCAGAGAATCTGATAGGATTGGGGACTTCACAAGTCACTCAATCAGTGATTTTTTCATGCCAAAGGGTGATTTACACCACTCAATTTGTGCTTTTACAACGCCACTAGAAGCACGGACTTTTGATTCCACTTTTATTCCGAGTAATTATTGAGGGTCACATCTCCACTCACATCATCATCCGTCATCATACTACTCATGCATTTTGCATAGCTGCTTGTGTTGAGGGGCCAAAATGGAAGACTACGGCTGAGAAGAGGACTTGAGGTGTTTTATCGCATTTATCCAGTGCAGTGCATTGTATGAAATAGTGCGCACTATTATTTCCTTGCAGTGCAAAACAAGGTGGAGCCACACACCTCGTCTCGCAATTAATTATAAATACTATGCAAATATAGGTCCATATGCAAATATGCTAGGAGCAGCGAGACATTGAGTCCGATGGTATTGAAATAAGTGAAGCTCTCTTTTAGCTTGGGTTCCCTACCCACTAAAACTATCCATTGTGTTATTTATACTGTGCGTCACACCGGAACTGAAGAGGAACGAAGGATCTCAAGTGATCTCCCTTCGCTTGCTCTCACTCTCTTTTCCCTCTCTCTTCTCAACTATCATTTCAATCCTGCCAAACATGTGGAGATGTGATCTGCTGGCAAGAGCATGACAGAGAGCCTTGCATTGGTTTGAAGTGAAAAGTAGCAAGAGAGATACAAGCTGTGATGGTGCTTCTATGCCAGCAGACTCAAAGAAAGGAAATCATTATAAATAATATGAGGAATGAGCAAATCTCTGCTTATTAATTGAAAGGCTTCAACTCTTCCAATCTACCTCCCTTGGACACTTGAGAAAATTTATAATAATAGCCCTTCTATCTAAGCTCTTGCATGGTACGATCAATAAACAAAACCTTACAAAAATAGTCATAGCTTAGCCATACATGTAAAAATACCTTGTTTTCATGTCATCACCGCACTGCACTCACAATCTACTTATCTCGTTACTTTGTTGACGCTGGGCTGCAAAGGATGTAGCCCCTACAGCAGCATTTCGACTAGGTGAGCGTAATAATCGGGCGCTATATAATACATATTATTAGGTATATAGAATCCAGTAGTCCCAAGGAAAAACTCGTCTTTTCATTTACCGTTGTTTGCTCAACGAATACCGTATTTCCACCATTAAAAGCCGGGCCTCAATTAGTAGCCGCCCTCTATTAATAGCCGGGTACTTTAACATTAGTAGGATAGGCAGTTTAACAAAAGCAGGACAGCAAGAAAAAGTTTTGTTTTCAAATATAAGCCGGGGCTTCTAATGGCGGAAATACGGTATATATCAAGGGATTGCTGAGAGAATCGGATGAGGGAGACATAGATTAGTGACAATGCCACTTTGTCGATGGGCAACAAGACAGGCGACTTTAGGTAGAGGTAGCTACGCCATTTTCTTCGTATTCAAACTTGATTTAGGACCATCATCATCTTTCAAAATTCATTCAACAAACTTGTTTATTTCATTTGCAAGAAATAATGTTGATGATGTGTAAAGTGGAGAGGAATGTGTGTGTAGTTTGTTGGTACATAACGCTCAAAAATACATTTTCAAATCCACACAAATACTTTCCACACGCACCTTTTTAACCATACACCCCTACCTGGTGATTACAGAAATTGGCTTCTTAATCCTTTTAATTGTGTTTTAAATGCATGTTGAGAAGAAACAATGTGTAGAATGTATGCCTATATAATTATGCCAAAAAACGTATAAACGGGCTTCAACTTTCCTTGTACCGTGGCAACTTAATTACAAATCTCACGTCAACTTTGTAAACCATCAGACATGACAATTAAATATTTTATTCATACTATTAACAAGAAAACTTGTGCCAACTAACTTTTATATTGATCAATGAGGGATTGCAAAAATAAAAGAAAAGATTAAAATCGGATACAAATAACTAGCGAAAGCACAAATCGTACACGATGAAAGCCGAATTTTTATATAAAAAGTTGAAGAAAAGGGCACACCTAGACAGCGGTTTAGTTTTGAAACATGGCATTTTTAGGATTTAGTCGTAGTGATAATACGATATACATGAATGCAATTTCTATTCTTTTGCATGAAAATGCTGAAAAATGTTGGCTAAAATTTGAAAGTAGCTATGTTGTTCTGTTGTATGTTTTCCAGTCTCTATGATGAAGACATGACAAGCAGCAATTGTCTGGTGTAGCGGCGGCGGAAGAACAAACAAGAGTGGGACATCCTAATCAAAAACTTGGACACACGCACACTTACATAACCCAGCAACCTACTCTATTCTGTGATCTCAATAACCATAGATTCAACTCAATTAGTAGACTTGTTTAACCCTGTCACACGTTTCTTTTGTGACGACCAAAATTAGCCCTTTACTAAAAATATTTTGTGGTGGGAGAAAAATATCATTCGTAGAAATACACCCACTCCTGCTGGATAGGAGAGCAACAGCAACGCATTTAACTTGAACGTATCATAATACGAATTAACGGAACATTGAGAAATTTAATCTAGAAGAGACTTAACTCCCTCAAAGTCTATAAACCATGTTACTTATCTCATAAGAAATATTGAAGAATAGGAATCTCATTCTTGTAAAATAGACTATCCTGCACCTAGAAAGCAGGCGTTTGGAATTCTAAGAAAGAAATATCCTCACTACTATTTATTTATTTAGCTTTTAAAAAGAATTGACAGTATTTTTTATTTATAATATCATTATTGTAGTATTATTTACACAATTGCAATTATCGCCAAACAAAATGGAGCAAATACTTTCGTTGAGTCTTCTGTTGCTATCATCCAGCCTTGTGTTGAGAACATTAGCTGGTGCTGAGAGTAACCAGTATCCTCCTCCCTGTGAAAGGTAACTTTTCATTTTCCTTGAGCAATTTTACATTTTTACAAAACATAAGACCTACCCACCTCTCTAGATACGCATACGTCTCTGCTGTCTCTAGTTTATTAGACAAAGTACATCAAGTGAGCAGACAGGAAGGATAATTATGGCTTAATTGCTTTTTATACCTGTTCACTCTTCGCAAAATCCTTCACTCACTTTTCCCACACGATTTTCCTCATCTCTGCTTATGCTTTATTAAGTATGAACTCACCTAAGCGAAAGCAACATAGTTTTTATAAAATACATTTGGATTTGTAAAGCTACTTAAAAATAGGTAACTGCATTATTGGCTGTTAAATTTGATGGGTTAAAGACCTTATAACCACCGCCAAGTTTAAATTGAAAATGATGTGCATATGAATGAATATGGCGGGTGGCATTAATAATTGAAATTGTGGTCAGAGATGCGACTCCCGACAGACAGACGTAAAATGCGCATTTATCTTTTTGCATGTTTCTTTGATTGCTGGTTGAAATTGATTTATTTAAAGTCCATATCAGGCTCCCTTTTGTGTTACGGCTTGAGGGTAGATAGTTGCAGGGTTTGATGAAATGTTGCTGGTAAAATGGGATATAATTTAAGTTGTAATTATGTTTGTACAGTGAAATCTACTGTCATGGGAAACTACTGCACACAATTCAAATGGCCCATCTGTTCAAAGACTCGAAAACGTTTGTGGACATGAAAATGAAATACTCTCCGGCTCAAATCCTCAAAAACTTTGACTTATTTATGGACCAGCACGAGGAATCCCCTAGCAAGGAACAAATTGCCAATTGTACACGGATGCGACCAATGATCTTAACTTTCTCCGCCAAAGCGTTGACGTGCTGGACCAAGAGTTTCAATTTTGGATTCAAAACAGAACCGTGAGTATTGATCTCAAAGGGCGAAAATACCAGGTGGTCAGGTATAATGTGGAGATGGATGGACCCCGACCAGAGTCGTACAGGTAGACATTCATTCCTATTTATCCTTTCATTTTGATTGGGAAACGTGTGTGTAGTGTGTACACTAGTACTAGGGCTCTCTTTTGACGCTTTTCAGGGAAGATTTTGAGCTCGCGGAAACTCTGAAAACGGAAGAAGAGAAAAGAGAGTTGTATTTCAACTTGAAAGCGGCAGCTGAATCTGGTTGGGACTTTTCCTCTCGCTGGTTTGTCAATCCGAAGGGAGTTACTCAAGGTGAGTGAGCAGTAGGCATGACATGGAAATGTAGAGCAGAAGATGCATTTGAACAAAAAGGAACTTGAAACGCAATTTCTATTTTTGGCAGCGGGTCTAATCGATACCAAGACGAGACATGTAATTCCAGTGGAACTCAACGCGCTCATTTATTTGAATGCGAACATCATGGCAGGGTACCACGAGCAGGTACATTAAAATTAGAATGAGATAAAATCCAATGCCATTGCTCATCCATTCAACATAATGTTACAATTAAAACATACAAAATACAGTTGGGAAACAAGGACAAAGCGGCGTACTATCAGAATTTGGCAAACCAGTACAGGGTCACTATCGAGGACGTGTTCTGGGATGAAGAGGAAGGAACCTGGTTTGATTACGACTTGATTAGCCAATCCCCCAGGAAATTGTTTTACGTTTCAAATGTGATCCCCCTTTGGGTGGGTGCTTACTCCTCCAACGCTACAGTATCCAGGGTGATTAGGTATATGAGGAAGGCAGGTGTTCTACAGGAACGCGGTGGTGTGCCAACCAGCATGTACAATTCGGGTGAACAGTGGGACTATCCCAATGGCTGGGCTCCACTGGAATACTTTGTCGTTGATGCATTGGACAAGGCGGGTTCAGAGGAGGCGAGCAGAGTCGCATTTGAATTGGCCGAGAAGTGGATCAGAATAAATTACAAAGGTTATTTGCAGTCCACTCCCAATCACATGTTTGAAAAGGTACTTGAGAAAAACAGACACGCTTTTATCATCGTTCATAAATTGATAATGGCAAGCTTATTTTTTTATTGTGATTTGCACAGTACGACGTTACATTAGACGGCCTACCCGGAGGAGGCGGAGAATACGACGTTGTTGTTGGCTTTGGTTGGACAAACGGCGTTGTCATGGACTTTTTAGAACGGTTTGGAGATCGTCTCACCGCTCCCCATCACGCAGCTCTTAGCAGCAAAGCACCTGCAGCTGTATCAGAGCCCAATAATCCCGTCTTCACTCCGGCAACTATAGCCATTGGAGGCATCACCGTCGCTATCGCTAGTCTATTTGGGTAAGACATTGCCAAAAAAAATAAATAAAAGTAAACTAAAAAGTAAACAACAGTCCTCTATTCACGCTCACCTACACAACAAAACACATCAACAACACATCTGATCATACAAATCAACTTCAAAATATATTATAATAATAAGTAAATGCAGAGAAAACCAAATTCATGATTATTATTCCACGGGTCTCAAAACTAAATTGTACTATGCAGCTGCTGCCGGAGTCACTTAACTAGTTTGTACCTCACTTCCCATATTTCATGGTTAATATTAATATTGATCCCAGGGGGAGGTTGTGCGGTAGGGAGCAAGATGAGCTTGGTTTGCATGGGGGGTTTGTTTGGTTGGTTTAAAAAAAACTTTCTTGGATGGCAATGGCAAAGTTTTTAGATCCCCACTTTAAAGACCTTGTTGCTTTTCCTTTGTCCAGAGATGATAATTGTAGCGTCATATCGATGTAATTATTATTGGAATATTATCATAACAGTCATAATAATTAAGACAAGACATAGTATTAAATACAGAGTCAATATTGCGGCGGAATTAATGTATACGGGCAAAAAAAGTCTTGAAGTAGTTTTTTTCTAGACATGTTTAGGAAGCAAACCGCATAGGAAAAGTATAACAATTATTATATAGTATAATATATTCATATATTATAATTGTGTGTTACATAGTGTCAATAGTTATTATGATTATTCTGGCTCATCAATAATATCATCATCATTGTTATCATTAATGCAGCATCAGAAATGCGCAAACATATTGTGTAAGTTTATTTGTGATATAATTAATCCACATACCTGAATAAATAATATTAGTACTATCCATTAATATATCAACTTAGTATTTTTGTAGTTACATTAATAATTTGTTTTGTTTGTTGTTTTTTAAGCTTTCTTGTTGGCTATAGTAATTAATTAATTAACTTTTAAG
>JAITYZ010003730.1:0-12790 GCA_027744595.1 Paronellides praefectus
TTTTCTTCTTCTTTTCGCTGTGTATCAGCATGTTGTTGTTTGTTGATGTTGAGTGCCGCCCTATATGTACCTTTCATACAACTCCACACTCCACACATACACGAGAGGCTGCAGTTGTAGCAGCAGCAAAAAACAAGAATAGATCCTTGTCACGATATGAAGAAAAGAAAACTGTGTGTTCCATATTGTTATTATTATTTTTATTACGATTATTATCATTATCATCATGTTACATCATCGCATTTCCCAAATGTCTGCAAGTATAAAACTTGAAGGGAAAAAACTGGTAAAGGAAGAAAAGAAAAAAATACATTCTGCTGCTGCATGTTCCTTTAGTGAACAAGATGGAAGATGGTGATGATGATGGTGATGATGATGATGATTTTTCCTTCCTTAAAGAGATACTTATACACACTATTTTCACTCACATGTACACTAGTTCTCTTCCTCTCTCTCTCTCTCTCTCTTTATTGCTACTACTACAGTAGCACAACAACAACATTAGAAAATTTTACCATGCAACACACATACAGAATACAGACACATACACACCCACTCAACAAAAAAATATGGGAAATTAAAATTGGAAAGGAGGAAAAATGGAATATGATGGTATCTCGTTTTTTTTAATTTGGGAATTCCGTGTGTGTTCAAGTGTGTTTGTGCTCTTGAAACTTGGGTTGAAACTGATTACTTTATTTATTATTTTGTCATTATTATTATTACTATTGCTTCCTTAGGACGACTTTGTTCCTAAAATAGTTGGTTACCCGGAAATGGTAGTCGTACAAGGGCCATTAGGGGTAAAGAGAAAAACTGTTCGGCACAGAAAGGGAAATAAAAATGCACTACAAAAGTTTAAAAAATGTTTTTATGACTTATTTGTAGATACAAGATAACACGTCGAAAATAAAAGTGTGATGGATGACCAGATAGATAATATTACTGTCTAAAAAAAGATAATATTTATTCTTCTTCTTTAAAAAAAATAAATTTAATAGTTTTTTTTCAACGGTGAGTTGTGAGACTTCAGAGCAAACGGAGTGAAGCGTGTATTATTATTATATTTTTGCTCTACATGTTACCCCTTTTTTTCCTTCATGGCACCACTAACCAATCCTTTAAAACTTTCTCTTTTTTGTTGTTGTTGTCCCGAAACTTCAATATTTGCTTGCGTGTGTATTGTAATGTATTGTGTAAACCAAATTGTTTGACAGTCTCTCTTTCTTTATTTCCCCCTATATCACTTTTTTGTACGTCTCTCTATTTATTTTTTTATTTTTTTTGTATCTAAACAAGTCTTTCTTGTTTACTTATTTCCTTCCTTCTTTCACGTGAAACTTGAAACCTTAGAGAGAAAAATAAAATTCTATTTATCACCATCTCCACTCAACACAATATAACATCACCTCACCAAATAAAAAAAAATAATAATAAAAAACTTACTTATTTTTGCTTACATTTTTATTTATTTATTATTACATTTTGTTGTATGTATTCAAGATAAATATTGTGTGAAATGTACACAATAATAATAACAATATAATATACGTGTATTATAGTGTATCTCTCTCTTTCTATTCTTCTGACAACAAGCCCATCGTAATCACCAACATCCTACACACAAAAGACTAAATACCTACAAATAAATTTATGTATCTACATTTTCAATTTTCTCAAAACCCTATTGTTAAACAGTCCTCCAATCTGACTATAAATCTAACTTATCTATATTGTATCCTCACCTACAGCAGATAATATCTGTACACCTTTTTTCCTTTTGCTTACATAACTTAATTGAAAAAATGTCACTAGTCTATTCAACACAAGGGGGAAAAGATACACAGATAAGCAAAAAAAAAAAGGATTTCAATCTATTGAAAGGAGAAAAATAAATACACAAGAATAGGTGACAACAAAGAACTTGTATCATCTTTAGCACCAACACTACCAGTATGATATAGTGACAAGTTGTGTTATATCATCATCATCATCATCATCACCTCCTTCTTCTTTTTCCTCTTTTCTACGAAAACAGCCTACTTTTTCTTTCATCATTTGATCACCACTCAGTATCCTTTTGTATTTGTAGTTTATTTACGCCTCGATGTAAGGACGGGGTGCTATATATCCAGCATAAAATTTTATATTGCTTATGTATCACCAGCATCAATCACCTTCCCTCATGTAGCTTACTCATACCATGGTTTATTTTTTTGGCAATAATATTGCAATCCGCTCATTGTCAGTCAACCAATCCTCCTATTTTTACAAGATTCCTAATGTCCCTGAATTTGCAATTTTCACCCGTATTAGCACTTATTTTGTTTACAATAAATACAACAAGAGCATGTACAGGATGAGGGAGAGGAAACCTTTTGGTAGTAATTTCTTTCTTTTTTTTCTTTTTTGCCCCAGTCCACGGGCGAATGTAGTGAAGATTGTGTATTTTTTAGGTATATTTATATATGTTTATCCTTGTGTCATGTTCAAAATGTTGTTATGTGTGTGTGTACAGTTTTTGTATAGAAATCTCCTGCTGATTCCCTGCTCTTCTTGTAAGCAAACAGTGTAGAAACACATAGAAAAAAATAGAAGAATGAAAAAGAGAAAGCCTTGCTCGTTTGCATTGCATTGTTAAAAGGGGGGAGGATGAGAACACGACATGCACCAGTAGACTATAGAAACATTCTAATAATCATAATGGTAATAATAATAATAATAATAATAAGTGTGAATAGGTTTTGTGAGTGAGGAGGACTATGACGATAGGACGAGTACGAAGAAAAGTGTTTCAGGCGGAGTAAAAGAGAGAGAAAGAGAGACATGAATAAAGGTTTTATTTTCAAATAACGCAGATTGGAAATAGCAACCTGATAGAAAGTGGGAGAGAGAGAAAAGGAGTCAAAAGAAAAGGGAAAAGGTAACAAAAGGACTGCTGCGTGATATAATACAAAAGAGGCACACATTACATTTTCGGCGAAATGAATGGATGGATGGATAGACAAGGAGAAGAATAAGAAGAGGAAAGGGATATGGATACTGACAAGGACAACGCAATGCTTCCAGTCTTTTGACTACTTGCTGACTTGACTCTGATTGTGAAGCAGAGCGGTAGTGAGCATGCCATGCTGTCGCATTTTTCCCATGTAAATTGTACATTTTTTCAAAAAAAAATCTTGATTACTTGAATAAATTCCTGTGAAAAAAATTTTTGGTTCCAATTTATATACACACAAGCAGCGTAAATACACATAGAAGAATAATTATGTAGCAAGACTCTCTTCTCACCCAAAAAAGTGGTAATGATGGTAACGGTGGAGGTAACAAAGTGAAAAGAAGGCAGATTTGCTTTGCAGTTTACAGTTATCCCTTGATATATTATACTACTTGTATGATTATACACAGTGACTATGCATACATAGGTTTTTGGTGCGAGGCATTGTACTAGTCGTCAACGTCATCATCATCATCTAAATAAAAGCTTTCTCTAAACTTGGCTGTCATGTCAACAGTAATATTCATATATTCATCCAGTGACTCATTCTCTCTCTCTCTCTCTCCAGCAAAATAAAGTGAGTCTTGCTCATAATAACTAAAAAACGAGCAAATTTTAGTAAAAAGGAAAGAGTAGTGGTGGGATGATAAGAATGATGATGATAAAAGTTGAATGAATGAAAAGAGTTAAAATCCTGGCGCAATGTTGAAAATTCAATGAACTTAAATTAAGGCATATTATGTATTCACCCTCTCTGTTATAAACGAAGATTTATGAATGAACAAGAGCATATATTTTTTATAGATAGGTAGCTATGCTTACTGTACATTTGTTGTTGATGATGATGATGTATGTTTAAGTCTTGTGTGCGTTTTATGCGTGTGGTTTCTTGAAAAGGATGTAAACAAAAGCGGAAATGAAGAATCAAAAGAAACGGTGGAGAGGCGACTATTTACATGTAAAATCTTTCGTCTCTTTTTAGTAGTCTTCCATCCCATTTTTATGCATAAAAAAAGTTTAGCTAACAAATTTATTTCATAAAATCTGCTATAACGACGGCATAGACGATGGCTTGTTGATGATGATGATGATGATCAGAGAGAAAAGCTAATTTATTTTAATGTCATTTTCTATTTGGCAATTAGCAAGAAACGTTTCCATTGAGGCCATTTCCAAGACTAGCCCATCAACAGGAAGGAAAAGTATTTCAAGTTAATCTCAACTAATGAATGTGCATTTTGATGGAAGATTTCATCTCCCAAACAACCCAACCAAAAATAAATCTAATTTAATTCCTTTGTATTTCTTTCCCCCCTTTTACCATTTTATTCCCATATAAATTATATGTCTATAAAATTGTAATTTTAAAACTGATTTCGCGTCAACTTATTGTACAAGTTACTTAAAAAGTTAGAACAAGTTACTAGTTATTTCATACAAACGCCAATTTATCAGATTTGGTGTCCATTTGTGAATGGATAGCAGAGTTTCGAAGAAAAAAAGGAGTGGACTGTTTGTGTATGTGTGTGGGTGAGTGGGGGGAAGACGAAGGGCTGTGACAATAGTTTTGTGTAGATAAATAATAATAATGTAATTCCTTCGAGTAAATCGTTTGTTGTTCTCGCATCAACTACTTTTCTATCTGTCGACACATCTGTTCAATTCGGAAAAGAAGAAAGCAAGGGCTAAAAAAAGTGTTTGCGAGACCAATAACGAGACGACATACAAGAAAAAGAGGAAGGAAGTATATATATAATATACATAATATTTTTTTTTTGAATTATATGCATTTTGTTGAGTATTTATCTATCTAATAGGTTGGATGTAAAATATACAGAAACATACCTACGCAAAATGTTTATATATCCACCTAGCAGCCTTCCTTGTCGTTATAATGCTGCTGTTGTTGTGGATTCAAGATTTTCGTGAAAAAAATGTAGTGTAGTGCTATGAGTGGTGGAGGAGCAGTTTTCATTCTGTCGTTCCTCTTTTCGCCTCTAAAGAATCTAAGTGTATAAGCTGCTGTATGTGTATTGAAAGGAAAGAGGAAAAGGAAGAAAGCGGCAGGAGTTCATGCATGCTACATAAAATAATCAATTTTAATTTATTTCTTTTGTGATGACAAGATGAATGTCCTTTCTTGCTATTTTATGGTTTGCCTTTTAACACTTAAATGAATACATCTACCTACATATTTGTTTATAAACCTTACATATATACGTGTATAGTATGTCCACCTACCTATTCTACTTTATGTACAACAAAGTACAGCTGCTCTGCTACTTTTACAACAGATGATTATATTTCTGCTAATGGCCCTGTTGTTGTTGTTGTTGTTGTTGTTCGGGGTAAGTTGTTCTTGTTCTACTGCTCCCTTCTATCTTCTTTTCCATCCGTCTAAAAAAAAATTCCTAGTATGATGCCTCAACAGCAGCAAAAGCAAAAGCAAACACTCTTTCCTTTCAATCATCACTTTTTTATTTTCAGCTGAATATAAAAAGTAGGTACAAATTCATCTGCCCTTTGTTGTTGTTGTTGTTGTTGAAGCAAAGGCATGTGAAAATGCAAGTCTACCTATATACATGTCTATAAGCTGCTTTTATTCGGGTCAATGCCTCACAATAGCAAAGTCACAAAAATACAAAATACTACTAGTACAACTACATGTTTCATATTATGCTAGTGTTGTTGTTGTTGCTGCTGCTGCTGTGAAGAGGAAATTGAGAGGAGAGAGAGTGGGAGAGAAAATGATAAAATATAGTCCCGGGTTGGCCTAGGACCCGACTACCGACATAAAAACCATGCAAGATTTTCAAAAAAAATCCTATTTCTACTTTGATATTCTCGAGTTAACACCACTGTTGTTATTTCCCTACTTTCTAATGGTAACTTTTACTCTTTAAAAAAATTATATATATTTCTCTTTTTTACATTTCCTTAATGTTTGGTTGAATGGTTGTGTGTAGTAGAGTCCCGCTTTGAAATCGATAGTGGAAACTCTCACTCTCTTTTTCGTTTTTTTGGTGTGAACTGTGAACACAAACTAATACTTTACTTTGTGTGTACACACACAAATGTGTTAATAAGTAATGAAGTAATAGTCAAGTCAGCCACCGCTACCTACCACTGTCACTATACAGAGCAGTGTAAGAATGTTGGGCTCACATTTCATTGTAATATTTGAGCCGGAGAGAAAGAGAGAGAGAGGTAGTATAACAGTAGCAAATTCCCTTGCTAATGGAGTTTAAGCAGGTTTCCTATTCTTTCCTGTTTGTAATTTTGCTAGTTTGCATACACATTGCTACTATCACATTTTTTTATACTGTTTCCATGACAAAACAGAATGCAAAGGAGATTATAAGCTTTTTCCACTCTCTCTCTCTCTCTCTATTTTACTCTCTCTCTCGCATTTTTTTGTTCCTTTTGTAGAACACAAGTCTATAGAAATATTTTAAGGATTCATATAATATGGCCAACAGATTACTCATGTCAAGTTAAATTAATGTTTTTGTGGTTCTCCTCACACTACTCTCTCACTTTACACTTTTCCTATTGACTTTCTATATCTGCCATATATATAATGTACTTAATATTCACAAAAAAGCGTGTGTTTCCTTTCTTCCTTTTTTCTACTTTATTTATAGTGCTATTAACATGGCGTGTGTGTGTGTTTGGCTTATGCTCGCTTTCTCGTTATTTATTTATTAAGTATGTGCATTTGGGAATAAAATCCAATTTTTCCTCCCTTAAAACGTCTGTCTACATATTAATTTCCTTGTAGGATCTATCCGGACCTTCCATCCGGAAAATATATTTTTAAAATGTGTGTCAGCTAATTTTTCTGATAAATACACGAAACAAATTGAAAAGAAATCCTTTGGAATTTTAGTATTTACATTTTATCTTGAGTAAATAGAGGATATTTTTTGGCACTAATGGCTTGTTTGTCTTTCAAAATGAAACTTTTTTTTCTAAGAAGTGAATGTTTTTTTTTTCAAATTAAAAAATATATCCCCTGTGTGTGAGCAAACGAGAAATCTCAGGTTGGGGTATTAGGGTGACATTTTATTTTGCTGGTATACGCAGTACACACAAAACACACATCCAAAAAACTATACACCTCTTATCAGAGCATACGTGGTATAGAGTAAGTAAACTCCTGTCCCTTTTTTATAGTGAACAGGTGAAAAAAATAAAATCCATGATCAGCAATTCCAGCAATGTAATAACTCATTCGTTTCAATTGAACATCAAATCTAGAAAAGTATCTTTTAAATTGAAAATGGCTATGTTTACTTACTTCTCTCTTTCCCCCTCCCCCTCTCCCTCTCTCTCTGTCTCTCTCAGCATCTTTCCATCCAACCTTTTTTATGCTTCAACTGCTGAGGAGGAAGAAGGAGAAAATTCTCAAGGCAAATAAAAATCAATGTTTTCTTCTTCCTTTTTTATTGATTTACATGGTGTTCTATATAAACACCTCTCTTTCTCTGCTGAGATTTCACAAGAAAGTAGACAACTAGAAAGGCGGACGGGGTTGCTACTGATGCTGCTGCTGCTGCTTTTCTTGGATTTTTTTTCTCTTCTTCTTCTTCTCGGATTGAAAGTGAAATGGAGAAAATGAAAAGAGGAAGCAAACGGAGGTGTTTTTCCAATTGTATGATTTCTTCATATCTCTTTTTTATATTCTTCTTCTCGTTTGCTTTTTCCTCTCTTGTGTTCTTCTTCCATTTCCTTTTGTTTACCATATCAATATATAAACATGATGAAATAATATATAGTTTTGGTGTAAATCTGTGTATATTTGTGTCTTTACACCTTCCTCTTTGTCCCATTGTCCCTCTTTTACGCATATTGACATGAAATAGACAAACATATCCAGCATTTTCTCAACTGTGCTGCTACATGGATAAGTTTCAATTCTCTCAAAAAAATCCCTTCTCTCTCTCTCTCCGGGTGACACTGAGGATTCTAGGTATGCATGCATTTGATATAAATTTCCTACTGATGTTTATACAAGGTTAGTTTGAGTTGGGTGTAAGGAATAAAAAGATTTTTATTTTTATTCCTGCCCGAGTCAGAGGGAACCTAATGTCACATAGGTGTTGTTGGCGTATAAATCTTTATCTGCTCTCCTCAGCAGATTCCCTCGTGGAATGTGGAGCACACAGCCTGCGGTCGCATTCATTTTTCCTTCTCTCTGTCTCCTTTTTCTCAAATAACTTGTGTGTGTGTGTGTTCTCGCTCAGTGCTCTAGTATCTCTTTACCTCGTCTTATTTTTTTCTCAAAAGCATCTTGATTTTCCTCTCTTGAGACAGATATCTAGCTAGAAAGAGAGAAGAGGAAAAGAGAGATAGAAGAGCTGGTAGATTTGTTCTCGCTCTTGATAGATTCCTCTAGCACAGCATGAAACGCATATATGTTTCATCCTCTATCCACCAATTTTGTAATCGAGAAATGATTGAAAAGTATGCAATGTACACAAACACAAACAAAACAAAGGATTTTTTGTTTTGACAAATGAACGTGTGTGTTTTGTGTGCCTATCTGTTTGTCTCTCTGTTCTATTCCCTTCTTTTTTTCTCTCAATTTATTAAACACTCTTTTAAAAGATGAAAAGAAAGAAAAACGAAGAGTCAACGAATAAACAAGGTAAACACGAAAAATAGTTGGGGAAAAAATCCTGCAACTTTGTGATCCTTACCTATTTTTTATTTGTATTTATACTATATTTTTTTTGCAGAATAGGAAAAGAAGAAGAAAGAAGAATAATTGTGGTAGGAGTGTACTATTTTGTTTGTTTGGGACAAGAAGAAAAAGGAAAGGAAGGCAGTAGTGGATCACACACAAACACACATGTTTTTTATAATCACCCTCATTCCCATTTTCCTTTGAGCTCTTGTGGTTTACTTTTTGTCTGCTTTATTGTGTTTGAACATGTAGATTCGGATGCTAGATGGATGATACCTTAAGCACACAAAACACATACTCTCGCTGCCTCTCTCTCTCTATCTTTTTTTTAATACTTAAGCAAATACACGAACACATTTTTGTCTTTGATTGTACATCCATGTGAGACTTTTTTCTCTCCTTTTTTCTTCTTCTGTATATCTATCTTGTCTTTTTTCCATGTCTTGGCGAAAACGGTTTGGCAAAGACTAAGAAATAAATTTATCTTACTCATCCATATAAATTTCACTTGTGTCCCTTTTCTGTTCATTTGTGGTTTGTATGTCGCAAGTTACCCAATTTCACAATAGAGTCCCCATTAATCTATGCTACAATTGTCCTTTACACCATTTTGAATGTATGTGCGTGCAAGCATTTTTTTGTAAGTTTGTGTTTTAAAGGTACACTTTCATTTCTTCATGAATGCAATAGTAAAACTCAATTTGTCAAATGGGAGGAAGGAAACATGGTGCGAAACTGGAAAAGAAAATTACTACATTTTTTTCTCTCTCTCTCGTGAAGGTCGCCTTGACTTGCATGATGGTTACATGTAAATATTTTAGCTTGCAAGTGTATACCCTCCAAAAAAAATTAGAGATGCAATCAAGATATATATTATACAAGTTATAATTACGTTTATGCCATGTGCACATTTTATTCCTTTGTATATAGCAGAATAGTTTAAAAAAGATGTGGGTCATCACCAACGGCGAAAAACGACCCTGCGGGTTTTCACAGGGTTTCCTCTATGTTCGACTGTTATTCTAACCTGTTTCTCCCTCTCTCTCTTTAGAAACATTACACAGCAAGCTAGCAGCTGTCCCAAACCGTAGGAATATCAATAAAAAAGGACAGAAAGTACGTTACTAGTTGAGTAGTGCGAATGTACTAATTAAAGAGAGCCAGACTTGCCATGCTTTATAGTATAAATGCGTATCTTAAGCAAATATTTTGTCAGTTTAAATATCCCTGAACGTTGCGGTTTGATACATTTAGTTGTCTGTGATGAGGGTGACGATGAGCGGTACGCATTAAAACCATAGAAGATCCATACTTTTCCTTTTGATCCGTTTCGTTACAAAACTATTCATTAACATGAAATTTGCATGGGTAAATGCAGGTTCCGAATTTCCGAACCCTCACATTTATTTCGCAAAAAAAACTATTTATTTTCTAGAAATGTTTGCAGCAACTACTTTCACACGGGCATTCAACTAGTAAAATCCCACACACATATACCTATCTATACGATATACCTACTTATATATATTATAATTCCTTCATTTCTTTCTAAACAGTACAAACTTAAGATTTTTTTTGTGTAGCAAAAAACCTTGAGAGTACACTTGCTACTTAAAAATTAGTAGCTGCGTATTTCACGCTTCCCCATGTGCACATTTATTTGTTCCAACAGCAAGTAGTCCTACTTTGCTCCATATACTCACCCACCACCACACATACCCAGTTTTTACAATTCTCTCCATGGGAAAAGTTGAGTTTGCAGTCCCACCAACTGACTTGTTACAATACCATCGTATATCTCTCAAGAAGTTAATTACAAAGTACACATTGCATTGTAAAACTACTCCTGCTGCTGCTGCATTTCTTACTACAAAAAAATCGTTCATTTTGTCTTGTTCCTCTGATTTTGTTGTTATAAGTCTCTATGCCATTTTCCATCTCTCTCTCTCTCTCTCTAATTTGTACACAGTTTTGCATTATGTGGTATAAAACTGCAACACAACATAATAATATTGTGTAAGGGAAATGGAAGAAGAAAAAAATGGAGGAAATGAAGTTGATATGTTGACATATAAGCTAAAAAATACTATTAAGCTGTTGTGAGGCCAAAACAACCTATTTTTTAGATTTTAAAATGAACGGAAAGAGCGGAGAAAGGTGTTGCGTTAGTTTAGCCTTGCGTTTACATTCTTTGCTGATATGAAAGTAGTCAAGAAACGGAGTGGTCGTGGTGATGGTATATGATATTATTATGGCTCTACTATCCCGTACACGGGTGCGGTGATGTGTGTACCAAATAACTTTTGAGATTGCGGTCGTTTTTCCAGGCCGCCACAAAAAAAAATGCTTTTCTCTCTTCTGTTGCCTCACTGTCTTTTGTGCATGTGTGTGTGTGTGTATCTCTTTTGTATTCTTTTGTGGTATGATGATGTTTAATGGAGGTGACGGTGGTGGTGCGGTGGATGGTGGTGATATGTGATATATGATCGAGTGGTGGTGGTAATAAGCAAGTAGTACCCCAGAAAAGACCAAGGATTTCCTTTCAGTCTGCTTTGTTGCTGTTGCTGCTGCTGTTGGTCCCATCTTCTTCTTTTCCCCTTCCATTACTTTTTTGCACGATTGCGCAAAGTTTATGCTAAAACTTGTTTTGACTCTTTCATACTTTTAATCCCTTCTGGTTGGATGAAGATCATCATCATCATCATCATCCTCATGGTCACAATCCCATCTTGGGTGTATGCTCATATAATAATAATAATGCATGTGAATAAAAAACATAAATATGTGGGCTATTATTATTATTACCACAAATTTTTGTTCTCTCCTCAAATATATCTAGCGCAGTAAACAATAAGAAAGTGGAATCTGTGCAACCCTTTTTATACATTATGATTCTTTACGATTTACTAACTAAAATGGTTTATGATGAAGAAATACTACACACTATGGTGGCGGTGGTGTTGTACATCTGTGTATTTTTTCTATATATGTGTCTCTCCTGTGAGCCTACACCGATTTGTCTTTCAGCCAAAAAAATACCAGAGAAAATAAAAAAATAAAGTAAAAAAAAGTAGGGAAAAAGAAAAGATGATGCAAAAGAGGTTTAGTGTTGGTAAAAGAATACAAACCAAGTTTATTGTGTGCGTACAAAACTTGGTGGAACAACGTTCCAAGCTTAAAGATAATATGCATACACAATACACACACACACACACACACCACAGCAGTTATCGTTTTTTTAAAGAGAAAATTCTTGTTTTCTCTTAACATGCATGCATGCATGCACGCATTCAAGAAAAAAAATTGCTAGCATGCTTTGGTGTATGTGTGTGTGTTTCTTGTGAAAGAAAGCAATTTTCTACATGTGCACGGTAGTATGCTCTTCTGAATATGGGATGCAACCGTTTAAAATGTATTGTGGGACAAAAAAAAGAATGTTAGTTTAAAAGACAAGAAACAGAATAAGAACTTACATCACCTTAAAAAGAAAAAAAGGGAGTAGTGTGCTTATGCTCACGGATATATACCTATGCATGATGCACACACCTCCCCACTATAAATTCTTGTTACTTCTTCGCAAAATTATATCCATTGTGCTTGTGTGTGTGCGTGTGTATATGTGTGTATGCATGTCCCACAAAATATTTTTTTTGCAAAAAAAAATTCCGAATAAATTTACTCCCTGCCTGGTTGGTTGTGTGTGATTACAGAGGAAACTACAAAGGAGGAGACAAAAAGTTAAGGAAAAGAAGCAGCAGCAGAAGCAGAGTTTTTTTTATTGAGTCGCATTTTTATTTTGTGCTGCTCACTTGGTGGTGTGTTTGTGGAATATGATATGCTTTTATTTCATATATACCTATTGTGGTTTTTTTTATGTAACAGCAGCAGAGCATGTCAACCTTTTGGTCATTTTATATTTTACACTGTAATTCTTCTTGTCGCTCCTTTTCCTCCGTTCACATAAATAAACCAGTATAATAATAATAATAATAATAATAATAATAGCAAAACATAATACACTTTGTGCACTACATTATTATAATACACTGCCTGTATTCTCCGATTTCATGCATATTCATAGTTCCAAGACTTTTACTGCTGTG
>JAITYZ010003731.1:0-12233 GCA_027744595.1 Paronellides praefectus
TTTAATGATTTGTACCAAGTGATCAACCGTGGGAATCCCAACAGCTTGTAAGGATTTTTGCATTATGACAATTGACAATTTCTCTGATAATTTGCAAATGGTCCAATTTTTTGTTTGATTGAAGCATGACGTAATGTTGAAATGTATTTATTGCATTGGTCTGAGCAAGCAGACAAAAGAAAAGCCGGGGGCAATTGACATGTGATGATAACAAACAAGCCATCAGAATAATATGCTGCCACAAAATGAAAACAGGTGTACTTTCTCACGAGAACAATTATTCCTTTCTTTTTTATGTAGGCAATGTACTATTGGGAGTTTCAACAGAATGTTTGTAATCAGTAATTAATTAATCATAAATGCTTACAATATTTATTATGGTTAAATAATTCATATTCGCACATAATGGTTCAATATTCAACTGTACTATTCAGTTAATATGATTGGATGCTTATTTATATTACCAATTAGACTTGTACGCTTTTAAGACATACGAAGTTGTTTTTTTTTGTAAAAGTTTGCAAGAATGGGAAAAAATGATTTAGTGTTATAAATAAAATAAACTTGTAAAAA
The DNA here is from genome assembly GCA_027744595.1 of Paronellides praefectus. NCBI lineage: Eukaryota > Metazoa > Arthropoda > Collembola > Entomobryomorpha > Paronellidae > Paronellides > Paronellides praefectus. Next base: position 574 of record JAITYZ010003731.1, read on the forward strand.
CTGTATAAATAACATTAATTTTATTATTGCATGTTTTTCGTGTCCACCTTACACAGAGTTTTGAAAACAAACCATTTCAAAAATATCTTTTAAACAAACTATTTAACACTGACTTGTTTTATGGTTTTAGTATAATACCACATTTAAAAACATGATTAGATCACTTTTTTATCACGCAAAACACGCACAAATCATGTATGTTTGATGTTTCATCATGGCTTACAAAACAAACATAGGTAACAAGTTTTCGTGTACATGTATGTGTGAGAGAATTTCCAGGGAAAGGGTTAAAGGGCTGTTTATAAAGGTTATAAAGTTAAAATTATAAATAAAAACGGAACAGAATAAAACTGACATGATTGTTTTCATTATTTCAAGTAAATATTAACACAAAATGCAATTATCTACTTTGTATCACGTCAGGCAACGAAACGTCATATCGCGTTTCTAAAAAGTTGCTGGAAACTCGTTTTGAACAACCACAAACTATCATTTTTAAAATAACAGTGAAAGCAAGTGAAGCGACGACAAATAGGTAAAAGAACAAGAGTGTTCCTAACAAAGTGAGCCACGTTAAGTCTCTAACAAACTACATACAATAATATGCTAAAGCACCCTGTTTTTTTTTATTTTTACCAAAGGAAATTACAAAGGATGCTTATCTACTTTAAAATTTAAAGCCAAGGAATCAAGTTTATTTTCAATTGGCGGCGTCAAAAAAAGGATTTTTTTTACAAAATCAGTACTTTCACTTCTTTTTTTTCAGTTTAGTTAACACCAATTTGGTATGACCAAAGTATATTTCATAGAAATGCTTATACTCCCTCTAATCAAAACAATTTTTTCTTTCACAAACCTACTAAACCCATTTTAAAACTTTATCCTAATAAGATCATACAATTGTTTGGGGAATTAGGCGCAATGTGTGAAAACAAGTGAATTATACAATTCATCTTCAAACCTCATATTACATTCTTTTACATTCCAACAACAATGCGTAAAAACATTAATAGAATCAGTACAGTGCAATGTATAATTTATTTAGATATTGCTTATTTCATTGTAATGATTGTGCAACATGCGTTCCCATGAAGCATCTTATTTAATAAGATTGAAATGAGAAGAAAGCGCTACAAAGCCACCGCCGTACCGCAATACTTTAAATGATATTGATACTCATAAAGCAATATTATTTATGACAAGGGGGACTGCAAGTCATTCATTATCTTTTAGGTTGACCATTTGAATATATGTGGGCTTTGGATGTTATTTGTGTACTAGTTTATAATAATAATAATAGTGACTATTATAATAACCCCAGCGTGAATTCATTTCATGGTAGTCACTCACTTTATATTTATATATTTTTATATTGACAAAAGGAGAGAGGGTGACATCAGGCCAGGGAGTTATGAAACCGTGTCGGCGTTTAGTCTCTTTTTCCACTTGACTTGTCATACACACATGCCTTATTTACGAGAATGATTATGTGATGAGCCACCCATATAAAAATTTATAACTTTGATGTGAGAGCAAAAAAACGGCAGGGTGCCCTTTTATCTTTACCACAGATAATAATTATTATTATATATCGAGGGCCTTCTTCTGTGTGAATTTCCCAACTTATACAACAGGAAAAGTTGTAAAATGAAAAGCTAACATTCGGACATGAGCTAAATGAATTTATGCTCTGCAGTTTATAGTGCACAGTGAGTACCACGCTGGTAAATTTAAGGAATGCTTTCTTTTTGCCTTTTAAATTGAGCAAGGCATGCGTATGATGCTCATACTTGACTATTGGGATTTACTTGAAGAATGGGTCCTTATGTTAAAGCTCATCTCTCCTGTTGACATTTTAAGCTGATTGCGGAAAGTGGGAAAATATTGTGGCTTTCAGCTTTTCAAAGTTACCCATTCAAAATTCAAGTAGGTAGGTATCCTCTTATCATTATTGAATTATTGTAGGAAATTATGAGTGGTTCACTTGTCCTCTTCTTTCCTTTTTTGTCATGGTTGATATAGTTTGGTGAGAAACTAAATATACCAACATACCTACCTCCTATACTCCTATACCCTTTCATCTGTGTCCGTCCCTTTGTCAATTTCACGGTTGTGTCTCTTTCTGTCGTCGTTGTCGTGTCATAAACCGCAAGAAAAAATAATATAATATGCAATCCAAAACCACAACAATAATCATGAATGCATCGTGGGATGATACTGACCCAACCTACCTACATCAACGATGAAACGGAACCGCAATAACATTGTCAATTATACTGTGGTAAAATCGATAATGAGCTTTTACTCGTATCACTCAGCTATCATCATCGGTGAAGTAATCTCAAAGCTGCTATATAAATGATTATACAGAATGTAGAGATTGCTATCAACCAAAGTAGTGTTAGACCTGCATGTGAGCTTGTTATTTGGCTTTTATGAGTCAACAAAGCAGGATTTCTGAGTAAAATAAAAATGTAAATTTTATTTTCAGTAAAATCCAATGTTTTTAATTGTCGCTCATGCTGTTTAATTGCATATTAATGTAAACTGTAAACTGTATTATGTACCGTAAAACAATTTCCCACGATCCACATTTAACATTTGATTTTATTCCAAAAAATGATTTTCAAAAAAATGAAACATTGCCTCTCAAAATTCAGACTTTTTTCCTTGTTGCACCATTTTATTAACATCATGAAAAAGTACACAGTTTTTCATTTCCAGATTTGATGAATGTATCATGTGCTCTGATCATTCATCATCAACTTAACAAGACATGTGTAGCACACCATGGAAAGTACACACACTTCTCGTGCTCCTACACCAATCCCAGCGGAATTTTCATTTAACGAGCTTCTCCACAATGAGAACAATGGGATATGCGGATGGGAATAATAGGACCCTCTGGAGAACACATCATAAAAATATACAACGCTTTGCTGGATACAATATCGTTATTAAAAAGGATCGATCATGATATGATGGCTGTGATAATGATGACGATGATGATGATGATCAAAATGATGAGCTAGTTGACCTCGTACACCTTTTTTCACTTCTCTCAATCTCATGAATTTTATTTTATTTCACAGATGAGGAGGATGAAGACACCAACCAAGAATAAAAATGTTTGTAAGCGTTTGATGATCCATTTCTTCCACTTTGGTACAATACTGAGCACTGATAATAATAATAAGTGAGAGAAGAAGATCTTCTCAAATGATGAGATTGCCCAGCATTACAGCAGGTTATATATATAATCCGTACAAAAATATAAGAAAAGATGACTGTGAGATCATCCTCATCATCAAATATCATGCGCGCATGACGTTGTTGACGACGATGGTATTGTTTTCCAAGTGTCAAAACACAAAAGTGTGAGTGACCCCCTCTGGAGAAATCCTTCTTTCTTCGTGTTCTCCCCCTGTACACTATGCTCATCATTTTTTTCTTTTGGCCAGCAGACCACGATATCAAAGCACACTTGATTTTAATATTATTTTATTATTATGCAATAACTTATTATAGTATCGCTTTTAAAAATATATCCTGCGGATAGAGGTCAGTTGGTGAGAAAAATGGATAACAATTTTCCAGACAGCCACTTTAATTTATATATTAAAAGTTTACAAGTGCCTCAATCATCATGATCATGATCATCATCACATTTCACTTGTCAGAGTTGATTTAAAATTGAGATTGAGTTATATTGGTGCATTATTTTTGTTCATATGGTTTAGTATTAGGTATGTATTATTTAATGAGGATGAGCTCTGGAGTATCAGTAGAAAAAGTATGTTTTAGCCTGCTGAGTCCTCTTGCCGTGTGCTCCGTGTAAAAAACAAATGTGAATCAACAGGGGAATTAACTCCTTTGTTGATGAGAGTACACATTTTGCACCCCTTGGTGCTATCTCCACTTGAAAGAAAATCACTCCAGGACAGGAAGAGTAGTGGTGGAGGGATAACAAGGACGTTTTTTTTCTATTTGACTGCTGCTGCTGCTGTAATACAGGTATACGCTCACACTTTTTGCTTCTCTGGAAGCTCCAGCAGGAGAAAATAGGATAGATAGTTCGAATGATCAATTTATTAAATATTAAATCAAGATGTATACACTACTATTATTATACAGTATAGCATCATCATCATCATCTTCTTCTTCACAAAGTAATCATACATCACATGATTCCAATAACTTTCCAGGCAAATATCCAACAATCCAGCTCAATAACAATACGTCAGTCAAAGCAAAATGATGAGAGAATAGAAAGAAAATGTATGCACTGCAGGATTATCATATCATTATTTTTACTTGCCGTGGTGGTACAGGTTTCTTTCTTACAAAGTTATGCAACTTATATATGTTATATACTGCCGTTGTCTTTGTCACTTCCTTCACTTGAATTGTTTTCTTTTTCTTCGCCGTGTGTGCATCGCATCGCATCACACACACAAAAAAATGCATGATGATGGCATAAGCGTTTTTTTAACCGTTTGTACTTTGCTCCCTGTTGGATCTCATTATTATGCAAGTCTCCTCTGGGATATCTTCATGTGATAAATTATACAATATTATTATCATCATGTACTTATGCTCCTTGTTAAAAAAAATTGTACGTGTGATACGACAACAACAACAACATAACAGCAGCAGCAACGCTTACTGATGAAGAAGCAGCAGCAGCTCTTTTAACAAAGCGTGTCATCCATTCCATTGTGTTGTGTGTGTAGTGAACTTTACTGTCTTGTTGAGCTGCTGTCAAGTAAAATCAAGGCTTGGAATAGTAGTGTATATTCATATTGTAATGTGCATCGCATCCTTTTTCAAGTTTTTTTTGAAGACAAGAAGAAGAAAAAAAACACAAGGGAATTATTTATGTTCATCCACTTCGTCAGTTTACTTGATAATATGGTACATCATCATCATCAGCGAGTAGCAGGACAAGGGAAACTGCCAACTTGGATATTTTTAAAGCACTTGACACATGACAAGATTATATTACATTATCTTTCACACTTTTCACCGTTTAAAAGAGAGAGAGAGAGACGCGAAGTGATGGTGGCTTTTTAAAAGTAAAAATAAAAATAAAGTTAAAAAATTGAGGGATATTTTTTTAGGTAAAAAATAGTCTTCCTTGTAGATATATTCTTAATGTGTATGCATACTTGCATATGATTGTGCATCTGCATCTAATTTCCTGTTTTTAGGATATTTTATGAATGAATGAGTGGGTGAAGTGAAAATGCGGTGGTGAGAATTAGACAGGAAATAAGGGATCGGTTATGCTTTTTGTTGCTGGCTTGTGTGTTTTTTTCTTCTTCTTCTTGTCTTTACTTGTTTGGCGTGGAGAAGGATGTGATTTGACTTTGATGATGATCATTATGCAACTGGAATGTTTAATGAAGAGACCCACACGAAATAGAATACTTATAGCTTAGGTGTATGATGTACACTTTATGGAGGATTTAATGAAATTTATACTTGAAACAAGTGAGAGGAAAGAGGTGAAAAAATAATATCAAATTGTTAATAAAGGGGCTAGTTTGTCTGTGAGAATCACGTTGCATTAAAATGTGTGCGTGTAATTGAGAAACCCATTCTGTTTAACCAAAAGAATTTTTCAACCAAAAAATATAAATAAATACATTTGTTGTGCAGCAGGGTTACAAGAAACACGCACACTCATTTGAAGTTTTCTCCAGTAAATCAGCATTTCCAATCTTTATCTTGATAATGCCTTTGCAGGCAAAAGTCACATAAAACTGGATATTATTATAAATCACCGTATTTGGCCATTTGGCATGCAAGCAGAGGGAAAAAAGAAAAGAATTAAGGCGTAAATTCCCATGTTTGTTGTGTGTAGCTCCATACACCGCCTGTCCACAAATTTCAATCAACGTGAAAAAATGGTCAATTAGCTGTGATACCTGTGTGCACACACATCCACATAAATGCACTTCCCTGTATATGCCCAGTATATATATATAAAAAATGCATTTTTTGTAAGATAATAGATATACCAATATAGGTATACATAAATACAAGCAATAAATTGAGGAAAAAACAGCGAGATTCATTGTGATATCATCATCTTCATCATCAACTCTTTATTATCCAAGTTTTGTAAACGTATCACAAGATCAAGTGACTTTTTTTCGGTAGGATGTTGAGAGATGAGTGTGTGTGTACAGTGTACAGAGTACACTTTTTTATAGGGATGAAGAGAAGAAAACAAAATTGTATAAAAGTTCTGCGATGGTGTGTAAAAAAAAGTAAAGCCATCTTTTTATACTCGTGTGATTTGTTGATATGCATATGAGCAAGATCTCTTGTGGAGATCAAAGCAATAAAGTGTATAATTTAGGACGGACAATGAGGGAACTTGAAAGGAGATGTCAAGCCTGCCCTTCCTCATTATCCCGAGAAAATTATAATATTATTTTTAAAAGTAAACTATATAATATGAAGGTATATAAAATGTATACTGCATGTTGTGATTTTATTATAGCTTCCTTCCTTCCTTTTTCACAACTTTTTTTAGTGATCATGATCATGAGACTGGCTGATAGTAAAAAGGTTAGTGTGTAATGGTATCATATCAATGTCATCGTCATCAAAAGTAGTAAGTGACGGTGTGGTGCAAGTGGTGAATGTACTTTAGCAGCGCGGTTGCATAATAATCTGTTTGTAAAGAAGAAAATATGAGAAAGATTTGTTTTAAAGATAAAAAATGAAACTTTGCTTCACGTTGATTTTTTTACTATATAACTTATATGGCTATTTATATGTATAAAACATGCCTCGCATTTGTAGAAATAGAGTGACAGTTTGGTAGGTGAGTAGGTTGATTGCAAAGGGAAAACAGGGATGAATGTATATTCCCGAATAAGTAGTGGAGGCAGAGAGATAAAAAAAGAAACAGGGAAACGTGGCAAGGCATAGGATATAAAAATGATAATGCTAATAGAGTTATCACTATCATCATCTACACTGCGTATATATCAAGATGATTATTATGATTACTATTATATTAGTGTATATGGAGCGTTGTTTATATTCATGAAATAACACGAAGAAGACATCTCAGTGGGACTTCTTCCTAGTTGGTCACTTAATTGTGTGGATTTTCTCAGCCGGGTTGTTATTGGAAGGAGATGAGATGGATGATGAAGAGAGGAAGAGAGAGAGAGAGAGAAAACAACAACTTTTTTTGAGAATCTCTTCTCGCAACAGAGATGTATTTTTTTAAGTGAAGAGAAGACTAAAAAAAGTTTTCAAAGTGAGAAGAGGAATTACCAGTGGATTTTTATGTAATTTCTACTGTTGATTCATAATAATAAGTGGTAATAGGAAACGCATACATTTTCATCAATCTAATCTTTTGCGTACATGTAGATATATACCTATCTACTTATGTAATAGGTATATATATATATTCAGTCTGTCTGTCTTGTTTGCTTCCTTGACCCTCATTTTGTATTCACTTTGAATTATCCAGAGAGGGAGAGAGAAAAAAATATATAAGGACCCATGCTGGGGTAGAGGTGCTGGTGGTTAGGCTCTAAAGACGAATTGTTTGAAGTTGGAAAAGTAATGTATGAACTGTCCAATAAGTGGTTGTGGTAGTTGAGGAAAAATTTTCTTATTTATTTATTTATGAAACGTCACTCTGTTAAACGTCTCTGTTAACTCTTATTACTTTTTTTTGCTGGGAATGATGATGCTGTTTGTCTTTATGCTTGTATGATCGTGTTGATCATTTTGTTGAACGGTGAGAGGAGAAGAAGAAGAAGAAAGTGAGAGAAGTAGGAAGAAGAAGAAGCAGCAGCATCCGAGTTTTGAAGAGGAGCAGCGGTGCGCGGTGCAAAGATGAAAATGGGCTTCCTTTCACGGGCTCCTGGGGTGACCAACCGGATTCCATTATATTTACGTAGGTACACCGTGCATAATTGTAAAATGTACAACGTGAAGCATGATAAAAAAGGTGTAATAACAAAAAGTGATGTAACTTTGAGAAGGGACTATGCTTTTCAGTTTGCATTTTCATTTATGATAACATAAATCAGAGATTGAAAAAAGTATTATGAATGTAAATTAGATGGAACGATATAGTGAAATGTAAGATAGAATATTATGCAGCATTACATAATGACAAAGATTAAAATGTGTACCTTTAAATCAAGATTAACTAAAGTAATGGAATACTGTCGTAGATTTGATGAGGATGCTAATGATATTAAGAGTTTTTTCATAAGGAGTGTAAGCGTTTTGTACAATTATTATTGTCACTGTTTGTGTAAGAACAGTACGAAAATGACTGATTTGAATTGAATTTGTTTGAAAGTTGGAATCGATAGCATTCATTCTTTTTGCATCTGAAGGCGCTTCCAGGTTTCACATGAACCCTGCTAATTAATAATTATTCATTGCCGGCCTATTCATGACAATAATCTGCGCAGTATCTGGGTTCCTTAAAGCTAGAATAAAATTCTTTTAAGCACTAAACCATACATATTAACTAATGCATAATCTAATAACATGTAGTAAAAAGATGAAGCAGCAATAAGGCTGCGTGTAAAAGTGAAATGAACACAAAATGGTAAAAATGGGAGCATTTTAGAAAATAACAACAACTTTGATATCCCATCATAGTAATTATTATTGATTCTTGGCAATTATTATCTACACTCACAAATTTGCAAGTCAATAATCATCAGCAATTACATAAATTATTTTGTATAAAAAAAACTGGTACATTTATCGCATTCAATAAAAAGCAATTTGCTTGTGTTCAACATTATTTTTGAGTGATTCATGGGATATTATGTATCCTTCATGTTTAAAAAAAATCCTGCACTTTATTTATCTGTAAATCGTATATATATGTTCATTATACACAGGTAATCATCATCACAGTCCGTCACGACGTCGATGGGAATGCTGTTGCTACAGCTGCTGCTGATGATGATGGTACAACTAAAGAAGAAAAAACGATCATCAGCAGAAAAAGCTACTATAAAGCCACCAGATAACAACAGGAACAAGTTTTCAGCGACGAATTAGGGCTGACTAATTGCTTTCGAATGAGCTTCGACGTTTCGCTATCATTACGCTACGCATTGTTGCATGTCCATTCTACTTTGCATACCCCCACCCCATCAATAAAATCATCAATAAAAAGACTGATTTACAATTACAATTTTTATTTTAAATTAGCCAATTTTCGTACAAGCACATGTAGTAATGCTTGTCAGTTTAGTCCGCTCATTTTCTTGAATGTATTTCAATGAAGCAATATCATCCATATTCATTTCCCAATTTTATTCAGAGTAATTTTCCAGCATAACATCAGCACAAATACATACATATTATAACATGCTATTATTACTATTCTAAATAGAAGAACAGCTTTGACTTGATTACTACCTGATGCTCATGCTCATAGTCATCATCGTAGTTATCATCATCATAGCACATATCTCTTTCTAATAACCAGCACCATTTGCTCGTCAATAGAATGAGAAAACAACATCAATAAAATACAAAATGGTTAATAATTATGACTCGTTTTGTTCAAATTAAATGAAAATTGACAGTCATGAACTTGCCAGCATTTTATTTCAGATTATTACACACGGCATACCTAAACCAATGTAAGAAAGGACCGCCAAGTGTAATCGAAATCTGTTGAAAAAATCTCAAATTTTGAGTACAATTGCAATTGGTTGAGCGGTTGGGGATTTGCAATCTTCTCTTCAGCTAAGACGGACAAACAGACCAAATCCCCAAACTGATAAATGGCTTGTTATATTGTTGTTGTCGTTAATTACAGCGTATATACATGATCCCAGTGTTTGTGAGAGATGTGTTGTGTGTGTGTATCTAGAGTAAACTACATTTTAAAAAAAGAAATGAGAATTACAGGGAGGATCCCCAAAAAAATCTTCTCAATAGGTTGCTTTTCACTTGTTTTCTTGTTAACTAATAATACTTAATAACAATGGGTAAATGGGTATAATAACAGGGCTGGTTTTTATCAGGTATTCATACTCGCTCATCTCATTTTCCCTCTTGTTTTGCTCCTCTGCGTGTGTTTCTCTTGTGCATCCACCACCACACAATCCACATTTTACTAATCCGCTTCTTCTCTTTTTTTCTTTTTCTAGTAATTTGCTCAACGAAAATCCAATCCAGAACTATATAATTGTAATGTATTTGATGATGATTAAAAAAGTATGATTTTGCTTGCGCTTTTAAATGGGATATTACATGAGAAAACGATTACCGAAAAGGTGGAGCCATTTATTGTTTCAAAGTTGCCACCTTAAAAAAATATATATTTTTTATGAATTCACATTAAAAAGCAAAAGGGCAGCAGCAGCAGCAAAAGGAAATTTAAAAAGGAAAAAATAACCTCTTTCAAGAATTTTTCACTGGTTTACTTTCAAGTTGAAAAAAATGTTCAATAGTGTAGTATGCTAATTGCAGTTAAACAACAAGTACTAAAATATCTAAAGTTTTAATGCATTATAAAACGTGGACATTGTTGCATTATTATGAGTGAGCTGTGAACATGACAAGGTGAATAAACGAGGGAAAATGATGATGACGCCTCCTCCTCCAATTAATTTTCATGCATTATTGTTGGCATAAAACACACATTTGTCATGTTTAATGTTTTCTTAGAAAAAAAGGCTCAGGTTTTTTAATGAAATAAATCGTTTTAACGAGCAAAGTACTATTTTTTGTCATTTTCAAGACTAGTCGTTTTTTTAAACTTTTTTCTCGAGTAAAATAATAAAAGAAAAATAAGTTGTTTTGTTGTGTGGCATGGGATCCTATGTTCATAATGTACCTCTATTCAGAATATGTACACATATCTGCCTCGTTTTTTATACTTTTGCCATTTGACCAAACTACCTGCACGCAACTTCAAATTGGCCATTATCATCATCATTCACTGGTACTTATGCAGTGTAAACAGCTCAACTTTTCAACAAAAAACAAAAAAAATAGAGAAAACAATGAAATAAAGCTGCAATTGTTGATATTTTGTTTGTTAATAATATTAATGGCTTTTGCAAGTGCACACACAAAAACACACGCTTTATATCATGTCATTATGAAGACATTACAGTACATAAACATAAATACGTATATAGCTTCAGTTTGTTTGTTTTTTATGTCTTCACAGGTTGCTTACTTGAATATCTTATGAATGTACGTTTCACCACTTAAATTTGAATTAAAAGTTTTTATAAAAACGTGCAGTTTTGGTAATAGCTAGTTAGTATAGGCCACCAAATTCACACAATCAGAAGAGATTCCCATTTTTTATACTTTTTTGTGAAAAAAAAAGGAATTCAAAATATTAATTATCTTTCCTTCGTTAGGATTTATGCGTGAGATTCATGGAAGATAATTTACCATTTAGTATAACTTTAACATCACTTTCATTCCTTAACTTATTTAGAACCTGCAGGGGATTAAAAGATCCAACTTCTACTTTGTAGTTATATTAAACTCTATTTCGAATTATTACAATTATTCGGCATAATTTTGTATGTGACAAAATGAAAAAAAAATCAATACAAAATTAAAAGTTAAAAGTATTCCTTGTTACCTAAAACTGTATATATTGTTTGCACTATGAAAAA
>JAITYZ010003732.1:0-10766 GCA_027744595.1 Paronellides praefectus
GCGTTTTAGTGAACAGCAATCATTTTTAGTTAAATTCATATATTATAAAACGAAATTTCAATTATTAACATTTAAACAATTTACTATGTAAGTAAAGAATAATGAGGAGTATGCCATAAATATCATCGTTTTCAGTCATTCAACATGTCAATTTTATGTAATTATTATTTTAATTACACTATATAATTATTTTTCTGTTACTATTACTCAATATCAATAAACTTTATTGAGGGGTTATAAATAACGTTACAGTTTTTAATTCATTGATTCATCATTTTCATACTCTTGCCTTGTATACATTGTCTGTAAAAATGACTGGATCGCCTTTTTAATTGTTATCCATATTCATACATACTCTTCTTCATCTTGCTTTATTTAAGGAGAAAAATGGAAAAAATAATGTCACGACTCACGAGTGGCATCGGAACTGGAACTGGATTGTTTTATAATCATATATTTTCAACAAGATAATTATCACAAACTTTATTAAGGGGACATTCATAAAGAAGGTAACGCCAAAAAGTTTTTTTCGGATCCCCCTCCCCGTCATGTCACGCTTTTTTAACATAGGGTAAATGGAGACATTAACATTAACTTCACGGACCCATTAGTATCCCCCTCCCCCTGTCATACCGAAGCTTCTTAAAGAGCGTCCCCTAAGGTTAGGTTAGTCGGGAAAGGTCGGGACTGGACTAAGTCCAGTGGACTTAATCTGACCTAAACTAAATTAACATAATCAACTCTAAAAAAAATTGTCAATACATAAAACAAACAAATTTACCCTATTTTACCAAATAATAAAAGGTTGAGGATGTCCCTATAGCAGGATATAAATATTTTTTTACACCGATAAAGTTGGCTAAATGTTACAAAATTCGGTTCGGACACAAGACTAATGTCATTAACATGCAAACAAGCACTAATACTATACCACCTACACTTTACATTTTCATTTATGAATTAATTACCAATATTTACTATACATTTCTCTTCGACTGTGGTTTTAGGTTCATGCATAAACTGCAATTCGAGGAGACGATTGGTGTCCGAATACCTGCATTTCACTGCAATTATCCCCATCATTGTATCTAATTATCGGCATCGCCTATAGACTGGCAAAACAATTCAGTATAAGAAAAGGTTAAATACATTCAACAAAAACTGCTTCCACCAGAATTATGATTTATCTTTAATATCATGTTTTACTTGTTACGCTCATTCATTATATCATATTATTATGAAGCCTTATTGTACTTAATTGCTTGTGTAAAAATAATTTAAAGTCACTTCCGAACATTTCATGTATCATAATTTAATCAGAACGAAGTACTTTCTATGGGCGTGGATGAATTGGTTATGAAATGATACATGATGTTACTCATTCTACCATTTTAAAACTCCTTACTGTTACAATCACTATTTTCATTTGTTTATACCGTTGTACATAATAATTTGTATAATACGCTAATATGTATTTGCTTGTTAGTTCGAAGTCGAGGTGATAATTGATAAACTGTTGAAGCTGAAACAACATGTCAGTCAGTTCCTTATGTTGCCCTGTGTTGAATAGCGATGATGCCTGCCCCGGTGATGACTGGTAAACTCAACAGAATTACTTCAAACAATTCTCACGACTTTGTTTCCTGTTGAACTTTTGGATGTAATAATAATAGTATAATGTTATTAAACAGGTTGAAAAATGCTATCAGTCACTAGAACACCACACAAAGCAATGAGTATATAAATAGCATGTTGTATAGAAGTTAGTGAAAAATTTATTCACACATCCGATTAAAAATAATGTATAAAACATATTATCTATATTTAGTACAAAAAAAACTTCTTTTCTTTATACTAGCAACAGTCTGCTTCTTTTATGAATTGGCTAGGTAAGTTAGGTTTTACTCCTGAGAAACTTTCGTTTTTCAGGATAATTATTAAATGTCATTATCAAAAGATATCAGTGAAACAATGCACTACGGAAAAGGTTTTTTTGTTAGTTATTATTAGCATCAGAATGAATGAATGTACTGACAATGAATGAATGGTAGAAATTAAATTAATCAACTATTGTATTTTGAATGCAATCGTATCCTCGACTAGGAATTCAAAAATTACCCTTTTCCTATCAAAGCGTCTATTTTTACATAACATATTATGTATGTATCGTTCATATTTTAAAAGTTCACACTGGAAAATTACTACCATTGTATTTTTTCTTGAAATACCGCCTCATTGGCTTGCTAAAAGTAGTATTAGCCCAGATATAAAAAAATGTGTGCAGTACACTCAATAACTCTGTTTTTGTAATTAAATGATTACCAAGTTATTTTTGTTACACATGAGAACAACCAGCAATGCAGCATTTGATCGTGTAAAATCATTATTTTCCACCTTCATTTCACTTCACCCTTTCTTTGTTGGTTACAAAGTTACAATCAATTGCTCAATCAACAGGACAAGGTGGAGTTGTTGGATTGGGATTACTTACCGAAATTTTTTGTGATTTTTATGTGTGTATAGCTGGTTGATGATGCCTAATACCTACCTATATTATTCGACACTGATGTTCTTATTACTTACCTTGAAAATCAGTGCTCCTATTGCTGATGTGATAATAACGAACAAAAATCATTGTTTATTTGCAATAAATCAATTTCACGCCATTGAATGGAACAAGTAAAAGAAACTTCATTTTTAACATCGTTGTAGAAGATATGTACGACAATTACGTGATGTATTTCGTTCACAACGTCAATTTTCAAAGCTAAATCCGAAACGCAGCTAGTTTTGACACGTGTTGAATTGTGCGCACAGTGTATTAATTTCAACATGGCAGTATGTTGCAGGCTAGCAAAGTTTTTTTTTGCAGGTGTACAATTACTATTTGTGTTTGATGAATACGTTGCGCTGATTAGCTAGATTGATTCTTTTTTTCAAGAATATTGTATTGATTTACACCTTTTGCGAAAGTTAAAGGTCAAATTAAATTAGAAAAAAATGTTACATAACCTCCCACTCTAAATTTGATTTAATCAAAAAAATAATATACCGAAAATATCCCATTGATGCGTAAGGGAACTGCCGGAAATTTAGCTAGCTTCACAAAATAGGATTTACAGGTCATTGTAACTCATTAAATGAAACTATCAAACTGATTTAATGTTGTGCCAAAAGCCCAGGATTATGTATTTGCACACCATACGTGCAAATTAATAGCGTGTCATATTATTATTCATTAAAAAAATTGAAATCATGTTGATAGACCTTCACACTATGTAACTTTCATTACCATTGTCTAATTTTTTTTTCATTTTCATAATCCTCACTTTCATATTTGGTACTTTGATTGTTGTTTCGAACTAGAAATAACTTCAAAATATTGTTTGTGCAGCCATGATGTCATCAGCGATTACAATCACCGCCAGAAATAAATCACATAATTCAGCATGTTGTTATGCCTGAGAATAGTTTTGAATGTTGCATATATCATCCATCCTCACAAACTTCCGACGAAGCGCATCATCTTATCTTTGACAATATTTGACTTCACGGTTGACACGTGAAGCATGGATAGCTACATTTATACCCTGTCAGGGTTATAAGCTTGTTTGTATGATTTCTCATCACGACTATGTCTTTGTCGCAGCCTCCAAAACCACTTCGATATTATAACTTCCTTTCTTGTTTACCTAATACTTTTCATGAATATCACAAAAACAGGATTTAAGGTTGAGAATTGAGTGCGTATCATAATAAGCAGAGTCATACTTAAATGTTTCAATGTTAAGCTTATTATGTAGTCTTTTACGAGATATCATGGACTCTCGCAGGAACATAACATGCAGAGATTAAATAGCCATGACAGGAGTGTGTCTTTCAAAACAAGGGTTTTCAGACAATTATGAATTTTGTTCAATTTTGTACAGATTCTCTCATAAAGTCTGTTTTTGTGGGTATCAAATCAATATCAATCAAAAGGATTTCTACTTGATTTGTATCACACGATCACACGTACACAGGATGGGTGGGTACAAACAAATCAGCTAAAAGCATTGCTATTCACCATATCAATGTAAACAATATCAAACATTCTCACTCTTCTCACTCACCAGATAATCACCAGATCGATGTAGTAGGAAGGTCTTGAGACTTGATTCTTGTTTGATTCACCTCGCCTCCTCATGTATGTAAACCCTAATTGAGTTCTACACTCGAACTATAATTTTTTAATAATATATGATAATGATGATGTACATGTTGTGATTTTACAATGTGCATTAGAGGATGATGATGTATTTTGAGGATATCGATTTGATACGATGAATATAATGGTGATGCATAATATTTTACATGCATTGTAATAATTTTATCACTTCCATATTATGTATACATATTATAGTAGTTAAGTAGTTAAATAAGTTCTCCAGTAATGGTATCAATTGCATATTGCACACACAACATTCAAAAGCTGAAATTGATAGATTAAGATAATGCCGCCAAACCTTGAAGACTTCCAAGTCCGTTTCTTTCTTGTTCAATAGAAGTATACATAGATGCGTATAATAATATGTAGTTGTAATCTATTATGCATTAAAATGTGTTTCCCTTACTCGCTCCGTTGCATTCTTTTGACATGACTAGTGTTTTCTTCCTTGTAACTACATAGGTATACGTGGTAGTTATCTAATAATGGTATATTTATCACCACAATTATAATAAAACATTCTGCGAGCAGACCTGTCGTTCAAGAAAAAACTCAAGATTTCTATCTAATGTGACAATTTACATTCAATAGGCGTGCGAGCTCCTTGGTAGGGTCTTTTCTTTGAGAATGCTATTGACGACGACGACGGAAGGGAACAAATATAACTTTTATTCTTCCATTAAATGTTTTAACAACAGGCGTAATAATAATCACATGCTTATTCGTGTGGTGTATGAGAAGCAGTTTCTGTTATTTCTTAAATGTCCCCAAGCCGCTGCTATTATCTGTACCTTGAGACTCGATTATGTTAAAGGTGTACACATAATACACAGCTAAGTAAACTGTACCGAGTATCTATGTAGGTATGGTATGTAATGTACTTTGTTTATGATTGTACCTGTTTTAGGTGTAATCTCGCTTAATTACACTGTCAGTAGTGGTAGTAGCAGTAGTAGACAAGTATATTATTATTATATAATACTGTCATGTTGCATTGGATTGTTGTTCTAATATTTACAGAATTTTATTTTCACACTTACAACTTATATCACTTTCCGTAATAACTTCCTCCATGATCATGATTAGTCTCAGCTCTGTGTTAAATTTATGATAAGCTTGAGTTTAGAAGAAAAAAAATATACAGCCGAGTGCAGGTACAAGAAAGGTTCCACTTTTTCTGTCTTTCCATTTTTAGACAAAATATTCTCATTGTAAATGTACTCTTCGTTATCGCAACAGCCATGATGACGATGATAAATGTTCCACCTTGGTCTGAAAAAAGCATGTTTGCTTGCTTGCTTGAGTGTGATATGTTCTTTCGTCTGCCTATCAGTAGGCTCTTAATTATGAAATTAACTTTTGTCTAAGTCCTTGCCTTGTTCTTCTTGCTGACTTTACGTATTGTGAGCGTGGGGGTAATAGCCAATAAATTATAGAATGGATCTTAACAATTTCATGTGCAGCAACACACAAACATAAATAATGTATCACATATGTAACTAATTTTTTTTCAGTTTAACACCAGTAAAATGTTTGCTGTGAGATGTTGCCATTTTAGAGAGGGACAGAGGGGGAGCTTCAAGTTGAAATGCTGTTACAAACGGTGTAAACTGTCATGCATTTAAGTTACTGTGTAGCTATTAATGAGCATGGATAAATTGGACCTTAAATCATTTTTAATGCGCTCACAGTAGATTGCTGAACGGTGACTGACGCCGACGCTCTTGTGAATGCTGAAAATAAATGACAGCGCCTCTAAAGGTGCTAGTCTATTGTCAACGATAGGCAAATTGCTATAATGCGCTTGCCCAATTCTCTGCGCATGTGTGGCAGAGTAACAAGGCACCTACTTAAAAAAAAGTTCCCCAACTAATTAGTCTTTTCTAACAATAATAATAACGATCATGGCCAATACGTTACTCCGACTACACGAAAAAGTTGACAATTGCTTGACACAACTTGTGAGCGTATGTACTTGTAAGTACATGACTTTCAAAGTCTTTGGTCTAAACTTGATTATGTAGATAAATGAGTAGATGATGATCTAGAATTTTTTTGAAAAGTAATTAGAGACCATATATTACGGCATATTTACTGCTTATTAGTAAATGAAAGGTAAATAGGGAGTGGACAGAGAAACCTGAGAACAATGTCAGCAGAAAAAAGACGAAAATAAATATTAGGTTTATGAACTTCTGACCACCACTGACCAAGTAAAAAAAGTGCTAATGACAGGTATAGTCCATGACAACGAAACTCACCAAAAAAAATATCCTGTTGAAATGCATTTTTTGTCATCCATCATCATTACACAAGTGCATAGGCAAACCACCATATATACAAGCAATGTTATTGTGAAGCAACACAAGTTAACACATTGTAGTTCGTAGTGTGATACACTTTTTCTTAATTGTAATGGCAATTTAAAGGACGACCACCACCAGAGTTTTTTCTACTTAAAAGGACTTATGAAGTCATAATGATCAAGTAAAGTGTATCATGGAACACCGTTGACGATGATGATGTTGTCGTCACATAAATTAAAAATGTGTAGCAAGCAAAAGCTTAATAGATGACTTGATCTAGTTCATAGTAGCTTGACTGGGTAAAAAACTGATATGGCAATCATGACACTCGTCGTCTGTGGTGTTAATGTCCAAAATAAAACGCAATTGTGATATTTGCTCTCACAAATTATGTTACATAAAAATAATTGGGGACAAATATATTTTACCATGCAAAATGACGGCAGCAAATTTTTTAAAAAATTACAGGTTATCGATGCAAACTGGATTATTGATTTTCATACACCTGTAAGTGTTTGATTTCAAAATACCCAAGTAATAATATGCGTTGCCGCAAAAAAAAATTACATGGGACGATGAACGGTGGTGGTGTCAAAAATACAGTTACAGAATAATTTCCGCTTTGTGGCTAAAATGTGATAAACTGGGTTGGTGGTTGGACTCTGGTTCTATTGAAAAATTGGCTATCATTACCATCACCAAAATTACATGTATAGTATTAGCACACCTTATCATTGTTTTGGAATGGATACATTTGCTAAAAAGTTTAATAGTAGTAATAGTTATAATAATAATAAATTCAAATAAATAAATAATTTGCAAAGTAGTTATTTGCTGATTTTCTGTGTGTTACAACGTGTTGTCCTTAATAAAAAAAACCTGACATCTTTGAATCACATCTTGTAGCAGTGCATAATAAAAAATGGAAGAACAAAAAAGTCGATTATGTCGTTATAAACATATGCAACTGGTGCAATAACTGAAATGCATGTTGTATGACTGCATAATATGCAGTGCATATTATGATTGTGTGAGTGTTATATATGGACGGTTTATGAAGAGCAGGGTGGGGAGGTACCACGCCTTACTTAGCACCAGAACATTAAAAATCACATACGAATAAATGAAGTAGCAGTTTAAGCGAGCCACAGAAGAAAATAACAAGATTAAAAAGAAAGGGAAGCTATAGGCGACTCCTAGGTTTGTGCAACACAATAACAACATGTAATTTAGTTTCGTCTCTTTTTTTATAAATAATTTTAATAATAATAGTAAAAGTAATAATAATGACGGCGATAATAAATACAACATGAACATTTATAACGGACAGCAGGTTGACTTCTTGCCGCCGTGTGTGTGCGCTCAGCAGCAGCAGATAAAAATGCATTTTACAGAGAGGGATGTGATGCTGTTAATATTATTACGTTGAACTAAACTGAATGATTTTATTGTCGTCATCATCATCATCATGTAGCTAATAAACAGCACCACCGGAGCCAATGCTAAATTACTTGCACATTTAAAAATTGAAGCTTTTTTGACCCATTTTTTATGGCAACTGATCTCACGTGATTATGATTGCTTAACTATATCGCATTTTGGATTGGATATATTAGAAACAGAAGCAGCAGAATACTACATGTAGGTAAGTATATATTTGTACAATATGTAGGTATATATCTTGCAAACATGTTCATATGTTTCATTCCTTTGTTTCTTAACAGCGAACAGAGTACAGTCGAGTTTATTTTGGTTAGATTAAATAATAAAAAAAGAGAATAGAGTTGAATTGATGTATCATGCCACCTGGTGCACTATGATCGGCGAAGAGGATAATTTTTTTTGAAGCCGGTATCAGCAGCAGAGCTGTCCGCTCATGAAAAGGTGTGTTTTTGACACGTGATAATTTGATGAATTCCTGCTGTGAGTTCAACATTGCTAGCACCGATATTATTTAATGGCCTTTCATCATCAAATTCCGGCATTTAACAACACAGAGTCTTTTGAAATAAATTGAAATGTAATCTACTCCTCAGCTACCACCACTTGTCTCTTTAACGACTTTATCTACCTTGCTTCCAATAAGAAAAAGGCTATTATTATTATTTTTATTATTGTAGAGAATACGTTTTTGTGCTTGTGTGTGCAATATTGTATGGCATGATGGTTAAATTCCCTTGAGTAGGTTAAGTTGGACGAGAATTAAAATTATGCTGATATGTATGTTATTTATTTTGATATTTTTATGTCAACGCTCCTAAGTATTCACTTTTACTCAAGAACATCACCAATCCCAATGATTTTACTTACAAAAGCTCACATCCATAAAATCAAGGAGTATGAACTTTTATTATTATCACGAGTGATCTGTGTAGTAGTAGCCCAAACGGTCTATTAAAGGGCTAACAAGAGGTGCATACAAAATGTGGTAGTATGTATATAATATAGCATCTCTGCTCTACAGCAGTAGTGGATATGAAGAATTGAAAACTCATAAATTATACTTTGTACAGTAATAATAATAATATGTGAATGTGAACCAAATGTGTCATTCATAAACAATCATTTCTTGTGCGTCATGATTAGATGATAACTATTCCTCCAAAATTATGATATCAATCTGTTGCACAAAAATTATTTCTAATTCAGATCGATTTCCATTTAAATTATATCATATGACAGATATTTTTATCCTCATGTCAAAAAAAATAATCATCATAATAAAAATCATTGCCGCTTAGATTTATTTCATTTCATTGTATAATCTAGCCGGTTAGTTCTTTTCTACCGTATGAATCATCATAATCCTTTTTGCTAATAAAACTACTATTTTTTTATGCTGCTGTTAGCGCATTGCATATGTTTTAACCAGTATAGCACATTTTAATGCATTGTTATTCTTATAGCGCTAGATTGTAATGCATTATGCAGTTTTTCTTTTTAAAAAAATGCGAAATTCAAAACTGTGGCTGGTCATGCCATGCCACAATTGACATAATAACATTAACTGCCATCATATTATTAATATTCATTTTTAACTGTGTGCTTTACTTTACAACACTAACAAGTGCAGCACTACGGAATTTATTGTATTGTTGGAAAATGTTAATAATAATCAAAAAAAAAAAAAATATAGCTGCGACGTTTGCTAAATTATATCTTGGGCTAATAGCGTAAAGTACATTAAACAGTAGCCAAGCCGGCATTCTCACAGTTTATGAATTTTATCGTAAAAGAAGCGTAAAAAGAAAAACGAGAGACTTTGATTTCACTCTACACAATGCAGTAGTTCATTTCATACTCAGACTCATACTCACAACAAAATGCACTTTTTAACAGGATTCATGTTCGCGACAACGACACATTGCCTCTGCTGTCTGTATCACGATGATATATTATGATGACGGTAACGTAGCAGAATGAAAAAGTTAAGTACAGCACAACTCTTGGCGTAAAACCCTTACGCATATCATGATGATGATGATGATGTGATGGGGATCAGTAATTTAGTTAAACTTTTAATAATGTCCATTTTTTGTTTAACACTTTAAATTAAAAATTAATGGCCATGTAAGGTAAGATATTATGTATGTACCTGTTCTGACATGAATGGCAAGCTCCACGCCACCAAGTTACTTTTTTTCTCAAGTTTATCCCAATATGACCACGAGAGCACAAAAGTATAGTCTTAAAAAGTATGGTAGTAGATACGTATGTAAATAACGCATGCAATGCTATAACAATATTATAAAATTATAAACTTAGGTAAATATACTTTCACCACACTCATCTTAACAAAAAAAATGCGGTAATGCAATTTTGTGTATTACGTTAGATAATAATCTTAAATAATTCTTTTAAAATATAGCATGTAGTAAAAGGGGAAAACACGTTTTTTTTTGCATATTTTTGGGGCTTAACGAACAATCTAAAATTATTATCTTGAATACCACCAAACAATTATTGGATAAAAGCCCTCTTGTCACCACGACCGCCCCAATGAAGACGCCATACTAATCCATTTTTTTTTTCAAAAGATTTATTAGGAAAAGCTGATGTGCTGTGGTATGCTGTAAACTTCAGCATGCTGCACGTCCTGTCATATACTATAGCAGTAGGTGTTGCGCGTGATGTTGTGTGAAAGAAAAAAAACCAACGTCATGTCACCACGCTTACATTACGCTGAAACTATTATGAAGATTTTAAACAATTACAAGTCGATTTTGATAATCTTTTTCAGTGGTTAAAGTTAC
>JAITYZ010003733.1:0-17047 GCA_027744595.1 Paronellides praefectus
CCATGTGAAAAAAAACATCATCTGATTTGGTCCAAAATATTGCTAAGGTGTGTCGTGATTGCAGATGGGAGAAAAAGGTGTAATCACGACTAAATCGTATCGCGCGGATAAACAAAAATGTGTCGTTTCATAGTGTCAATGTTATTGTTTGTCATCGTCATCATATCATCCAACAGAACGGGATTAAATATATAGAAGATAGGCATGTTTGATGGATTTTAAGAGGAAACCTGAGTACCTGAGAGATTTGCGCCTTAAATCTCTCATTCTTTAACAAGTGTTTGTTTCTAATTAATCCTCTTCTCAAATTAAAGTCGGATTCTACGAATTCAGCTTTGGCTAATATGTATGCAGTATGCTTTACATACAAAGTAATCAAATGGCAAGGTTATCTAGTCTGAAAGCCAACCACCATAATACAAAGCTTGTCAAGTGGATTCAAGTGCAATTGGATACTGAAAAAGATAGCACGCATATTATAAGTATCGTGTACATACTTATTAAATTGTGCCTCATTTATACCTGTTAATTAATAGAAGAAAAAGCGCAGTATTAGAGACCATATGAATCAGTCCAATGCTACGCTTTTCCCTATATATCATGTGATTATTTTCCTGGTGTTTTCCAGCAAATACCGACGTCAAAATCCCTCAATAACAGAATAGTTAACAAACTTGCAGAATTGTAATAAAAAGCCATACCGT
Organism: Paronellides praefectus; assembly: GCA_027744595.1. Taxonomy (NCBI): domain Eukaryota; kingdom Metazoa; phylum Arthropoda; class Collembola; order Entomobryomorpha; family Paronellidae; genus Paronellides; species Paronellides praefectus. The sequence continues at coordinate 705 of JAITYZ010003733.1, forward strand.
CTATTATCTCCAGTTAATTTGTTACATCACCAACTCAAATCAAATCACTTTGTTGATATATTTTTTATATTTAAAAAAATGTTGTCGTTTTACGGTTTTTTGTCTGCTGTCTACTTTTTATTTTATTATGTCAGTTGTGTTAATGTAAAAGGTGTTTTTCTCTCTCGATTTAATACGTATCAATTGGCGAATTCATTAAATTTATTATCCTGTGTCTGTCTGTCTTGTCCAAAGAGAGATGAGATGATGATGCTGACGATGATGATTGTGGTGATAACTGGATCATAGTTGACTTGATATATTTAAAAAATAATAATTATATAAATATGAGGAGACCTTGAAAATTTTATTTATCTGTTATGTTGTTTGTATGTATGATTTATTATTACATGAGATATATATGATTTGCGATGTGAATAAGAGCCCACGTTTCAAGAGAATATCAATTGATAAATTGCAAATATTAAAAAACAGTAAAATAATCTTCTCCAGCCAATAAAGGGGCTCGGCAGTCTAATTGTAGTAGGTATATATTTTTTTGCTAATGATTAAAATTGGTTTAAAGTTTAAAGCGTATTTGCAATTAAAATATATACATTTCTTATCAAAGCCAATCATCTCTGCTGAGCTAGCCGAGAAGTGAGAAAAAACCAAAACGTATTTTTATTTTGCGGTTGTTGATTGATGACCTTTATGGTCAACAAAATAGTCAAATCGGCAGTTAAAATATTTTTTTAATAAAAGAAATAATAAAAAACATAAATATTGCATATTATCCATTTTAGTAGAGAGCGGCCTTTTGACAGTCTCTCCTTTTTCTACTAACCTACTATAGAAAATAAAAAAGATATGCTTTTATTTTTCCTGGTTATTTTCCCAAAGTAAAAAAATTTATACCTAGTCAACAAATAACTTATTAATTCTCCAGTTGGGTCGGTTTAAGGCACTTAAATGAAACCATTGAGTAAATATCTGCTGATTATTAACTCTAATCATCATCATGCTTCATTGAACAAAGCAGAATAATAAGCAAATAAGCACCTATCTAAATAATTTTTTAACAAAATCACTGTCATCATCATCATCTCCGTCAGTCATCTCTCAGCTCAACTCAATTTTATCTGCATGAATGAATGAAAGGCAGCCTTGAAACCACAACTTTTTTAATCTTTTTTATCGCAAACTTTTGCTAAAATATAATAATAATTCACTGAATAAGCAAAAATTATAAATAAATAATTTGTGGATTTGAGACTGAGACAGGGAGGCAAAAAAATAAGCAAAGTTTTTTTTTTTCAAAAAAAATACTGATCCTTATCGATTGATAAGTTGAAAAGAGAAAAAATGGAGAGGAGTTTATCAGGATTCAATTCATCTCTCCAAAAAGTCATGGTCAAGTTCGTACAATTTTTTTTCCAAAAGGAACATTTTTTTCAGGTACCTACCTAAATACATACATTCACCAAACACCGCATTCATAATAATAATTATCGCTTTTTAAAACTATCAATCATGCATTTAAATAATAAAAAACATAATAATAATAACGTCTTTTTCTATGACTGCATGTCTGTCTGTTTAGCATCCTTTGAAAAAAAAGTAAGAACGTAGCTGAGAAATGACTAATTATTCCACCAAAATAACCGGAGAGAAAAAACCCAGCCATTATAATAAATTTTAAAATGGAAAAAAATATTTTGACAGTCATGCCATCATTGACGATTTTTATCACTTGTCTGATAATTAACATCCAAAAAAGGGAGAGAGAGAGAGAGAGAGAAGGGGGAAGTCAGTCAAGTCATCAAAATTATTGCTCCCCAGTCAGTAGACAAGACAAGACAGCTAAAATGAAATGAGCCACCGCACAGTTACCACCACACATTTTTTTCTCCGTGTTTTTACCATAAAACGTTTAAAAACATATTTTTCTCATATAAATCAAGTGATCATCAAAAACAGGAGAATTCCATCCTGTTGTAAAGAGCCAGGCATAGGGAGAGGGAGGCGACACAGTTATCTAAAAAAATACTCAATACACAATATTTATTATGAATGCTACTTGTTGACGATAAAAATTGATGATGATGATCATAATAATTCTGATGACGATAAAGAAAAAAAGGGTGAATGGAAAAGGACAAAATATGATAAGCTGATATTGAAAAAAAGAGCAGCAGAAAACTTAAAGGGCTAACCTTTAACACCCCAAAAAAATGAAATAAAAAAATCAGATCAGAAATCAGAATGCATTTAAATTACTATTATGCGCAGTATTACTGTACTGTATATTTGGTATAATGTCACATCGATAACATCTGTGTACGCACACAAATAATATATCCCAATTGAGTCGTATATTTTTTAAAGCTTATGACAAACACTTGTAAAACGGATACGTGCAAAGATTCTTGTACAGTTTTGTAGAGAACCAAAAAGGGAGAGAAAGAGAGAAGCCTGTTGAATGGGGTGACCCGTGTTGTACCCTCTTCTCTCTCACAAAAAATACATCCATCCATTTTTTACATTAAAACCACTTGGTTCACTTGAGAGATGCCCATCTACAGTTTAAAAAATGTTTAACCCTTTCAAAAAAATACATTGTATTTAACAAAATAGTTGTGTGTTTTTTCCTTCCAAAACTTTTCAAGATAACTGTATATAGAATTTTTTTCCTGGGTCATCAAACAAGTCAGGATGAAAATATGATTTGAAACTTTTCAAAAATGTGTGTGCCCATATTGCATTCATTTTTTTAACATTGTCAACTTTGTTCTCATGAATTGATCTCTGTATGATCTGTACATAGAATATTTTCTTAAAGAAAATAAAAACGGTAAAAATTGACAATATTGACAATAATGTTCTCTCTGGAAATCTATAAAACGATGTTCCCAGAGAGAAAAAAATAGATGAAGATGACTGATTTGTGGATTCCATATGTATTCAAACGGGAACAAAAAAAGTACAGCAAGTAAATTTATTTTTTTCTCAGGGTATCTGTCTATCTGTTTATCTCTCTCTCTCTCTACCTATCTTGTATCTTGCATGGCAGAGAGGAGCCAAGTCAAGGCAAGTCAGTTGGCTAAAAGGAAGGTTGTTTACGAGATTCTCTGCACAACTGCAAAAGTACAAAGTACACCATCTCAACATACAAAACATATTTTCTTTGCAGCAGATCAATAAGCGGTTTAAAATATTTGTATTTAATTTTTTATTTACATGATAATATGATTTAAAAATGAATCAGCATCATTCAAAAATGTCCCCAACACACAGACCACGCCACACCACCCACGCCTTCCATAAACATCATCTTTCCACCAATCAAATATCTGGAGATTTTGAGGCTGGTCTTGTGATTTATCTTGTTGCAGTGTTTAATTTTAATTACAAATTACATTTTTTTGTAGTTCATCCTACTATTTTATAACTTGTGACTTTTTTATCTTTTCCAGAGGAAAAAAGGCTACGTGATGAAGAAGAAAATGAGGTAGGTATATAGTATAAACCCACGTGCAAGTATACCTATTATGCTCTTGTTTAAAGAATCCGCATTACAATTTACGATTGATAATCAAAATTCATGCGCTCTGCTTTGTAGTCACAATCTTTTTAAAAATAAAATATTAATCATTGAGCATTTTGTTCTGATCTGACGAAGTTATCATCATCATTTAAACGTAGAATTTTTTTCTGCTGGAATGACGCACAAACTGCTTTTTTTAGCTCGTGCATACGCAGAATAAAAAGAATCCCAGAGGATTTTACTAAACTTGTATTGAGTTCATGAGCTTGAGAGGATGTATCGTATACACCGTTTGTCTAGTTGATTTCCTTCCAGAAGGGGATATACAGAGGAACAGGTAAAAAGAGAACGCCATTGGTATTACCTGTTTCTCTAATTTCCATTTTACTCTCAGATATGCCGTATGAATCTCATTTAGAAAAAAAGGATATCAATTGGCTAAATGGGTTAACATCCTAAATTGGGGTTGATTGAGACTTTTATACTATCAAATAGTTTTTTAGAACGCATATTTATGTGACATTACTTTGATATTTGACCTTGCTCTATCTTTGCATACATTCCTACGTAAGTAGCTATATATTCTCCCCACGTCTGCTATCTGAAAATCATTAGCTGGAATCGGAAAGTTTTCAGGCTGAGCGAGATTGTAATCAGGGCATTCTGAGAATCTCAATTTTAATCTCTAAGCAGCACACACACAGCATCACCATCCATCCCCAAAACAGAAGCAGCAGCACAACAGCACAAGTGTCGTACAGATATCTGCTGGTATACCTACCTATCTAAAAGTATGTATATATTTTTTGGTCTTCTTACTCCTTTGCGGTACACACAAAAAAAATATATAAAAAGAAGCTCAAGTCAAGTCTGCTAATTCTAATTGCGTCTTAAAATCTGCTGGGGACTAAATAATTTTGAATGAATCATATTTTTTGTCCAGAGGGAAATGAAATGCGGAGTAAGTATAAAGCTGTTTGGAATTTGAACACTTGTGCTTGGTCACTCACTCTCTCTGCATCTTACTATTTCATTTTTTTTTTAAACCTCTGTCTGATTTGTGGAGTAGTGGGAGTGTGACTGTATGCACGTAGTGTGTATGCAGTGGTCAATCAAGTTCACTTTCTTCCAACAAACATAATAATGACAAGTAAATATTGTCAAATAAGTTGATGATGATTAAAAGCACATTATTTTATTTTAATAAACAGACAAGGAAATGCACAAAGGATAACAAATCAATAAGTTCATCCCTTTGTAAATTTCCATATTTATATATCCACTTTATTTATTTTTTACAGATGTGATTTACTTTTTTTTCTGCATTGATGATAGGAGGATGATGGTGGTGAGGGTTAAATCATTTAACATTGACACTTAAAACTCAACTCACAAGACAAGCCAGTGCAAAAAAAAACTTCATGTTCAATTCATTTATTTATGATGATTTTAATGATGAGAATATTAGCAAGGATGGTAGGGTTATATATATTTTTTTGCAGTTTAGCATTCAATTTTTTTGTCAAAACAGCGACTTTAATACTTGGGAAAAGCAAGATGATAGCCTTGAAAATAACCTGGGATGATTGCCTTTGCCCTTTTTCTGTTGCTTTGCTGATCCCAGCAAACAGCCTGGAATCCATACATTCCTCGTTAAAAAAATAAGTATAGCGAAGTAGCATTATTGCATAGGTATATAATATGCCTGGTATACACAACAAAGTTGTACTACGTCTCATTGTCAGATAATTTTATGATCAAATCATGTTTATTTGCATAAATGCATTTTACACCAACAACAGTTCCGTGACGTGTGTTTGTACTTTGTATTTTTGAATGTTTACGAAACAGAGTTTTTAGATTAAAAGTGGAATGTAATTTTTTTATTGAGGGAGGGAGTGCGTGAGTAGCAAGTATTGAGTATGTGGTAGTCTGTTTGTGTACATTGAACTCAAAACAAGAGACAAAACAGCAAATTAAGCAAACAAAGTGTTGCAAATGCGTGGGTGGTGGATGCACAGATTATTTTGCTTTATGTGGTTAAATTGAGAAATCATAATAAAAAAAGTTTATATTTAAATAAATAGCAAAATAACAACCTAGGTCAAAATACTAAAATATACAACGACATTTGTAAATGGAAAATTATTGCATACAAAGTTGCATGTGTAAAAAATCTTCATTTTTTTTATGAAATACAGTTATTTATAATTATTCTATTGACATTATTTATCGGCAATTTCCAAATTCAAGTTCTTTTCATGCATTGAGATGCATTTGATATTATCACACAATAAATATTATTAAATAATATTATAAAATTATAATATTGATCTCTAATCTCTGATCTGTTTTTGTTACATAATTTATATGAAATAAATAATGCAATTTTCCTTACAAGCGCAACCTTGCCATTCAAATAACAAAAGAATGTTTTTTTCCTGAAAAAAAACAACAAAATGCTGCTGTTGTTTACATTACATCAAAATATAATGCAAGGACAGTAGAAGTGCCAAGTTCAAAGTTACAAGCTCTTTGAATTAACCATTTTATTTTATTTTATTCAATAATTTCTGTTATCTCACGTAAAACAGCAAAACATGTTATTTTTATTACGAAGATTAATTTACAATTTAAATTGAGGATAACTTATTAAAAAATATGCAAAAAAATAACAAATTTGCGGCATGCACAACAGTTCTTCATCCCAGCAGAAAATGACACATGTGACATATCGCATTACTTTTCTTTTTGAATCTTTAATTTTCTTTATTATCCCACATTATCATCATCAGCCCATAAAACTCAACAAAAAAATGATAAAACCCCTTAAAAAATTCAAAATTATGCAGCTGCTGCTGTTGCCACTTGAAAACTTTTTTTATTCTTCTTCTTCGAGAGCATCCAAATAAGTTGCATAATGCCCATCATTATAATAATATATTTATACAAAACAAAGCACACAAAAGAGATGCATGTATATTTATTACCCATTTTTATGTGCATTATCATCAGCACCCCATTTATTTATATGAATCCGATCATTATCATCATAGTCATCATAGCTATTAATCTACCAACTTTTTTTTATATGGATGGACCACATGTGCCGGTAATCATATCATCATCACCCTTTTTTCCTTCCCTCTCTCATCCTTCCGTATTTTTTTTATCCATGTAGCCGCCGCAAGTCAACTCAACTCACTTTCTCAGTGAATCTCCCCAAAAAAGTAAATTTACAAAATTATTCACTTTCATCTTCTTCTTCTTCAGCAGCAGCAGCAGCAGTAGACTAGACGCACACACTTACACGCATAACATAAAAAAATACAACATTTTTTTTACATATCATCATCACATCATATAAAATATCATCATGATATTATCTCACATTGTTTACACTTTGTTAGAAAAGAAATACGAGTTGGAAGGTAAAAAGCGTTTAAATTATCATCCAAAGTCATTTACATCCAATTATGCAATGCATACATATAGATATAAACTATGCACGCATGCATATGTTACATTTTAAAAGTTTGTATTTTTTTTACTAAAAAAAGAAGAGATTTTCATCGTCTCCTTAAAATTGTCGCTGGTTTGTTTGGATTTTTTTTGGTTATCTAAGCTGAGATTAAAGGTGGTGCTGATTGCTACTGCTGCAGTTATTGGGATGATGATATGGATAATAAATGATAATCATTCATCTAATCCATTCACATTGTGTTTTTTATATGGAAAATATATGGAAAATGATTATTATTATTATTATTATTAGGTATACCCTTCTGATATAATTTACTTGGGAAATAAAATAAAGAGTGGAATTAAAAAGTGAACACCTCTCCTCAACTTTAAACAGGCTTTACTTTATCTGCATGCAACAAAGGTAGGTACATAGGTGCATGATCAGCAGACTAGACCTCCACTAAACCCAGTAAACCCAGCAAGGTCACTGTCATCATCAATGTAACAAGTATACCTATTCATGTAATGCTGGCAGACAGTAGTTCAGTAGTGCCCAGTACATAAATTAGCCCAAAAATATACCTGTGTAACTGTCAGGCAGAGAGAGAGAGAGAGAGACCAGTCTTTTTTCAGAGACTTTCTGCCGAAATTAAACAAAAAATGCATCCTTACAACAAAACTTATCTGTATCTCATCTTTTTTTAACGCATTTTGTTCACATGGAGGCATAAGGGGCAAAAATAATGTACTTCAAGTCTCTTTTTTTCTCATCTCATGCAATTTGGTTGACAGGTGTTGTATGTGTATAGCAGCCTACACACATAATCCACATGTTATCTTATTTCTTTTTTTTTTGCCTCAAGAAAGATGCAATTGCACTTGTTCAAAAAGGAGAGATAAGATGAGGACTCTCTCTCTCTCTTTTTTGTAGTATGTTGTAGATATGAGGATAAGAAGATGAAGAAGATGAGAATGATGTACATTTTCATCAAGTGATTACCTCTCCATTTAATTCCCTATGTATATTTGTATTACTATTATATTTTTTATAACTGAATTTGAAACACAAGTTTACTTGTTATTGAAGTTGGGAGTATGTATCCAGCTATTATTATTATACCTGTAATTCTTTTTACCTGCAATTTACTTTGTTGTTGTTTCTGTGCTGACTATGCTGACATCATCTCTCCTGAGAAATAATTGAATTCAGGGTCAAGAGCAATGTCGTTTTTATCCTTTTTTTATTGCTTGTATACTTTTTTATATTGCGCTGCTGCTACTGCTGCATGATGTACGCAGTGTTTACTACACACATAATAATATTTACATGTATTGAATGGCAGTGCGATGATGTTTAACAAAATGCTATGCTATTATTATTATATGTTTAGTTATATATTTTTTTACGTTTTTGGACAAGCCTCTCTTTTTATTCATTGTGCTCATTAGGCATAATATTATCATCAATCTTTTATCAATTATTTTTTTTGCTATCCTCCGGGGTCTGGACACTGCTGTCTGCTCTGCTTCTGCTCTTGTGTCTGTGTGCGTACTGCGTACTCCAAGTTTTGTGCAGGTGGTTGGATGACCATTAACGTTTTACTTTCACATTCAATTAATAAATTACCCATAACAAATAGCCTCAAGTTGGTGATGAATTGCAAGGAATAATAATATATTAGATGAGAATCTCTGGTCTCTGGCCACTGGACCAGTAAAAAATCTTGTTGAGTGCATGTGCGTATTATTGAGCTATTTTACTTGTCAGATGAGGATCGTCAGCAGGAGCAGAGGAGAAGATGACGATAAAGATTAACTTTTATGTATCAGCAGCCAATCATCCTGTCGAATTTGATTGCTTTAATTGAATGGCATAATACTGTATGCGTGCTGGCATGCGGAAATTTAAAGTCAAGTCAAGTTAAAAAAATATTTTAAAATTATCTTTTCAACTGAAAAATGGGTTATCACCTTTCTTTATGTGGGCATATATCAGTAGTCATTTGGGATTGACATAAAGTCAAATATAATGGGATTTTTTTAAATGACATGTCACAAAAGAATTAATGGATTATTCCACAAATAACACAACACGTGACACTCAAACTATTTCCGTAAACGTAAAAAAAACAATTAAATCAACGTGACATATTTTTTTATAAGCAAAAAATTACAGAAGCACAAGAAACTGTTCTTTTTAATTTCCAGAAATTTTAGATAATTTTTTTACTTTCTGTTATTATTATTTTTGAAAGGTGGTCAGTGAATACTCATCTTCACTGACTCATAACTTTAATACGTACATATTTTTTATGACATGTGCATCGTTTTTACAAATGATACATGGTTTTTTACTTGTAAAATATAATAATCATAATTTTTTGGTTGCGTGTGCCGAAAAAAAGCATGTCCCAAACAACATGTTGGAAAATGCGTCATATCATAGCATAATAGGTAATAAGGCCATTATAAAAAGATAATAGCAATTCTCTCCCCCCAAAAAAATGTGCGCAAACAGAAAAAAAGGTTATTAAGCTCAAGACAAAAATATTAAAAGCTGTGTGTGTTGCGCGAGAGGAGTATCAAAGGGGAAGATGTTTTCAAATAAAAAGTTGATACACAAGTAGCAAAAAAACATTATATTACCTACCTACGTAAGTAAGTACATATATTCCACTTTTTTATTTTAGACAAAGAAACTACCTCTTGTCAAGTCAGTGCCACGTGCCACACGTGGTATAGTAGACCCTACACAGTTTTCGGTCTTTTTTTTTTGTTTGCTGGACTTACAGAAAAGAGAGAGATGAGTAGGGAACCCTTCTCATCTTTCCACGATTGAGTATTGCAGCAACAAGCTTACCTTGCTTTCATGTTTTTTGTACTTATTTTAAATTTTTACATATTTTTTTGTTACAATTTTTACTTCTTTTGATTGCACATCCCAAATTATTTATTTTCATCGAGGCAGCTTCTACCCTGGCTTGGCTACTGACTCACAATCACATCCAACCCCCTGTCCATAAACAAAATGCCCTGACATCATCAAATCACCACCACCATCACCACAGTCAAAGTAGTAGTGGACAGCTGGCAACCTCTTTGAAATTACAAAAAAAATAAACCTCAAAGCTGTACACACTTTATTTTGACCATTTGACAAAAAACATTGGTGTTCTTACAAAAATGTTCCTAAAAGTCAAGGTGTCCTTTTTCTTTCCGTACCCCTAATACTACTGGGGCAACTTGAGACTACTCCCATTTTTCATGCATTTTAGGATCTCTTCTTCTTCTCTTTTTCTTGGATTCGTCTTGCTGGCGCTTTCACGCACAATACACAAAAAAGACACCCTTTCAAGCCAAGTCAAAAAATAAGCAAAAAATATGTATAGCTGGCTACTTTATACGCACATACATCCAAGCACAACAAATGAACCCCTTTCTTTGTTCAGTTGTTCTACTACTGGCTATATTGTAAATTGTAAAGCTGGTGATATGATGGTGCTATTCACTCTTCTGTTGCGATCTTTTGAACAAAGCATAATTTTACTCTGTAAAATACGCTGATGGTGAACTATGAAGCTATGCGTAGTGCAAGCTGAGCAGAGAGAGAGCAATAAAAAGACGTAAAAATTGAAAGCGTCATACAAACAGCATCACAAGAAAAATGTTTTTACAATAATTTTTAGTTCATTTGTGTGCTTTATGGTCATAGCATAATATATAATAGGGATATGTACATATGTACGTTTGTTATACGCATAAATAAATGTGTGTAGTATCCTGTTTTGTTTGAGTTCACGCTCAAAAATAAAGTGTATATAAATATTGGTAATAATATGTAAGGTACATAATATGCCTATGTACTCCATAGAAGCGTAGATTTTTTATATATGCCAGTGTTTATAGCTGTAAAAGAGTGTAAAATGGCTAAATGTACACCATTCTAAACGTTTTATTGCTTATCGTTCCAGGAAAAAGGGATTGGGAATTGGGAATGTGATTGCTGTAAATTTCTGCTACGCTTCTATTCAATCAACAATGAAGACTGCTTTTGTTGGAACGCTGGTTAGTGATGATGATGAGTTCGCTGTTGCTGCGTAAAAAAACTTTTTTTCGTGTGACATCCACATAAAAATAATCATAAATTGGGATGAATAGTATAAATATATACCTATGTACCTATGTAAATTTTCAAATACCTGGAATTTTCTTGTGAATGTTTTTGTTATCATAAAAATATCTTGATATGGTGATTGGTAATGGTGTTATTATTTGTAAACCAACTAAACAATCTTACAAGTACACATGCGCCATAATATACCCTAATCTCAGGTAAAAGGTGTATGGATAGTGCGTTAAAAATTTAGATTTACACAGAATATTTTTATCTACATTTATCCTTTGTTTTAATCAAAAACACGAGACGTTTTTCTCGATTATTTTTTTTATATAAATCCTCTTAATATTTTAAATAGTAATAAAAATTATAAATCTGAATGACTTGTCCTTAAAAATATTTAAAAAAATATATAATGAGAAATTCAACGAAATGTTTATCTTGTTATTTTATTATCGAAATTTTTCCTATAACCCCGAATCAAGCACAAAATATGTCATACAATTCTCAATGCAAAACTCCCATAAGTTTATAGTATAGTGGCGCGAAAATAAAAAGGAATAACTTGGCAGAAAACCTCTACACCCACGATTTTTATCTTGAATCTGATATGATCTCACTGTCGCCATCATTGACTATGACCACACAAGGTCCATATCTACAAATGAATGAGTGCATTTGTGGAAGCAGGGCTATTTACTTGACAAAAAAAAATACTCACTCTCAGTCTCTCAAGAAGGAAATCTCTGTCTCCAGAATTTTGATTTTGTACAATATCCAATGTACAACTGTACATGATACGATTTTGTTGTTGATGCTCTTTGGTGTGACAATGACAAAAGGAAAGGAAATACCATCAGACCATCAGACTTTTTTTCATTCTTTTGCTAAAAATTCATCGTACACTTTCCCCACTCATTCTTGATTCTCTCAGATGCCCATTGTCCAGCAGCTTGGGTCCATCCATCCGTCTGTCTCCCTGCTTTTCTTTTTCTTCCCTTTTTTCAACAAACCTTGCGACTTTGCGATGATGATCATTATAAAGATTATAGAGAATATAGAGGATATACCCCAAAGCATTTACTTCTTCATGAAAAAGAAATTCAAGACATTCTTTCTACTTTTTATTTTCTTGTCCTTTGCCATTATTTAATTCACAGATGTGCAAAATGTATTGAATTGATTTGAGAATATAGTATATGCAGTGGTCTGTGTATTCCAAGTTCCAAGTGTTCAAAATTCTCACATTTCTGTATACACGTCCATCTCTGTTGACAAAGCCACGCAAAAACAAACAAATCAAATCGCATTCTCAATTTTTGCTCTGCAGTAGCAGCACAGCCGACAGTCGGTTTATCTTCATTTCAGCAGTAAACTGGAAGGGTATCTCTCTCTCTCTCTTGAGTGTATGTCGTCTTACATAATAATAAGATCCGCAGCTGCCCTTTGTCCCATAAAAAAATTACATTATGCTTTGTGCTCCCTATACACATAAACATATAGGGTGACAATAAATCTACATACCAACTTCTCTTTACCACCCAAAAAAATCCAAACGCGTCATCAACTTTTTTCTCCCTTTGTCTTCCCATTCAGCATTCAACATCCAACTTGCAGAAAATTCTAAATTCTTCAATTATTTTTTCTGGGGCCATATTTTCTTGAGATAAAGTTACGGAAAATTTGTACCCATTTACCCTGTAGTCACCAGTCAAGTAATGAAACCAAGCTAATAAACTGTATTATCTTTCTCAAACGTACGTCTTTAGACTTTGTTTTGTAAAAAATGTCACTTAATATTTTTTTTTACTTATTTTTTATTATTCATCCATCATTTGTCCTTTTCATCATTTGAGTTATAAAATCTTCAAAGGTAATTCAAAATAAAATATAAATTGAATTTTTTAAAGAAAGATCAACAAAAAAATACATACATGATACGTTATATTTTATAAGATTTTAACCCTTTCACTTGTTGGATCAAAGTGAAGAAGAAGACGAAGAAATGTGATATCTTGTCTTTTGGCGTTGGCGGCGGCGACGTTGCTGTGTACCGCCACCGTCGACCGGTACCGCACACACACTCACTCACTCACACTGCCACTTCTTCTGCGGCATATATCATTACTATTTTATTGTCATGATGAAAATGAGTTTAGGATTGTCAACTGATTGTGATTGTGAGTGTCGCATAGATTGACAGATTTGTCTCTTGCTTCCTGTCACATTGACTGAGGTAGGTAGATAGCTAGGTAGGTAGGAAGAGGCTTCTACATTATCATCATCACAGAAAGGTAAATGAGAACAAAAGGATAGAATAAAGAGCCGAGTCGCATCTTCATAAAAAATTGTGTCCCCAGAATAGAAAATCCAGTTCTTCTTTCTTTCTCTCTCCGCCGAGTAGTACAGGTATTTAAAATCCTACCTTTTCATTTGGTGATCTGATGATGATGATGAGGATGCGACGATTATGTCGCAAGATTAGGTGCACACTATTATTTTATTTTAACACAATGCCACCGAGTTTAACTTTAATATCTCATGGCCATACACATAAACCTATGCACATGCCTATATTTTACATCAAATCTAAAGGATGACATTCATCTCAGCAAAAACAGTAGCCTTATTGTCCTCAAAAAATGAAATAGCTAAACAAGCATGATGATGATGATGATCTTGTCTTGTGTAATAAGTACACATAATAATGTCGAATATGAGTTTTGTACTAAAAGCACACATAAACTTGATCTGTATAAAATTTAAATAGGCATGTTGACATGTAGGTAGATAGGCAAGTTCAAAAAAGCAAGTCAAGCTGAAAATGATTCAAAATAGGTAGCTTCACAGCAACCACCACCAGCGCAGCGTTTTTGCTATTGCTGCTGCTGCATGAGAATTTTATCTCTTGTTAAAGCAAACCAATGAAATGGAATAATTCACGCACTTATTTTCACATTTTTAAACAAATAGCAGATACACGGATTTTGTGTGTAGTGTAGTGCAACTAAAGCACAAGTTGTTTTGCTTTTGTCTCGACTTCCATTATCTCTGGTTGGATGATGCATTCATTCATTCTATTATTATGTCACCCTCTTTCTATCCCACTACTCTTCTATCAAAGCATGTGTACTTGATCAATCCTCATCATCGCCATCAAATTTTTTTTTATAAAGTCCGGTCGTACAGGTTAAATTCTCATCCTATTCTATTCAATCAAAATACAGGGCTACAGAGAGAGCAAACAAGTTGACCAGCGACATGTATTCATGGTCACTGCTGCTGTTGCTGGTCACTCTCTCCTCTCTGGTCAGTTTCATTGTTGATGTGTGGGGAAGTGGAACTCACAATGCAATTTAAAAAAAGAAATTCAATTGATATGATTTTTTTTAAATTGTCCACAGAGTGTAGTAATAATAAGACTTGAATATATTGAATTGGTGTCTGAGTAGAAATGATTATGCTTGCCACACCACCTATGCTCCAATTTTTCTCCCCGTGAGAACGATACATTTTATATTGCAAAGTGACCGGGAACAAAGATACATGGATGGATTTATGTTTTGTCATCAAGATGATCAATGAATTTTATCTTGGTGCCTGGATCATAAAAAAAGTATATCTGTATAAAACGTTTGATTATTATTATTATTATGAGAATTGATTCTCGGTTGATGGTGGTGGTGGCGGTGGGAAAGTTTGGATTTGAGAAAAAAATGTATTTGTATTTGTTGGAGACTTTCACGGATGTCCATTAATAATCATCTCAAAATTGCTAGCTTTCAAAGTGATATGATGTGTGTTGGAATTATATGGAAGATGAGCATGATCATCAAACCAAACGTCAATTTTTTTTTCCACCTGGACAAATCCTCACAGCTCACGGAGGAATAGAAGGACAAAAAAAGTAAGAAAGGGATCCACCACTCAATACACTTGGCTATTGCACAATATTTTGTTATATAAAAGCCAGAATAAATGACAGGAAGGAAACTGCATTCAACATCTCATCTTCTATTATCTACTTCCCTTTCTCCTCAAACCAGACTCACTTTGTACTTCAAAACGTGTAAGAAAACTACCAAATGGTTGGCCAGCTTTTTAGTGAATTGGAAAATTAGTGTTGAAACTAAAAGAAGCTCACACACACCAGAAAAAAATGCAGTATTGCACGTACACTTGCAACTTATGAAATACCCTGTTTGTTTGTATGGAGGAATATCACATGTCATAGTGTACCCTGTATACTTGAACAAATAAATGAAAATGATTGCAAAATTTTTAGAAAAAAATGTTCCGTACTTCCTTTAAAAGCATATTATTGTTGTTAACCCTTTCAGACAAACATGGTCGTTCACTGGTAAACAAAACGTTTTTTTAATAAAAAAAATATTTTTGAAGTTATGCAATGCCGTTAATTTTATTCTGATAATTACCGAATTTATTTTAAATACTTCAGGTATCCATGACAAATCATGGTTTTGCGTACGGATAGAAGTCGACTTGAGTTTGGAAGCTACAAATTCAAAAATAACAATGTAATAAAAAAGAATTCTAAAAAAAAAACTTTTTTGATGTATGTCAATATACAATTTTTTTTATTAACGTCGATAAAAAGATGATAAGAACTAAAGCATTTTTAATTAAATCATTGACCTAGTGACCTGTAGTCTTTACAGGTGAAATTAGACCAATTAGACGAACTAGACTGGCGACACCATACAACATCTTGTAATTATTAGCTAAGAGGAGAGTTAAGCAAATTAGTTGAAAGGTTATGGTGTGGTGTGGAATGATATAATAACTGATTAATAAATACTGATTATTAATCAATATTAACGTGGGGATGATGATATTTATTATATGAAGACGATGGAACATATTTTTATATTGCGTGGTGCGGGTGTGTTGGTCTGTCAAATGTCCACAATCTGTATATAAGTGACCTTCCCTCCTAAAAAAATGTTACTTTATTTACATTTACATCATTAGAAATGATCATAATCAATGGTATTTTAATTAATTACTTAAATATTTTTCAAGGACAAAAGTTAATGCGTAGAATGTTTAAAATATTCAATCAATCAACAGGGGTCTCGTGGGTCATCTGAGTAAAGGGGAAAGAGAGACGGATAATTCTAGATTTCATGTGGCTTATCTAATCGGAATATTCTGTGACGCATGTAAAATGCATGCAATTAATATAGCTTTATTAAATCAGATGCAAATTATGTA